>CATKHM010000499.1:0-17922 GCA_949751825.1 Blepharisma undulans
GCTATAATTTTACTAAAATGGGAGAAACCGCTCAGCATGTAGACCCCAAAATAGCAGTCCAAAAGCTAAAGCAGCAAAACGAAAAGCTAAAATCAGAGCTTTCTCAGCTTCGCACAGCTTTACAATCCGCCATAAATAACCAAAAACAAGCCACAATTCAAGCCAAACGTCCAAACTTCAGTTCTGAATCAGAAGATCGAGAATTCCAAGTTTTACACTCAAAAATCAAAAAACTCAAAAATGAACGTGCAGCTTTGCAAGTCCAAATCGCTGCAAACTCCGATTCCAACACCACTGAACTTGAAAACGAACTAAAATACCTCAAAAATCAGCTAAAACAAGCTGAAAACGAACAGCAAACCTTAATAAAAGTCCAAAAAGACCAAGAATCGCATATGGAAAATATCAGCAGCGGACAAAGTATTATAAATAAAATTGCCAAACTTAAAGAAGAAATAAAAGAAGCAAAAGATGAATACAGAGAAGTCCTTGAAACCATGAAAACTGAAGAAAGTAGATGGCGAGAAGACCACAAAAAAATGGTTATTTTGGATTCTAGAATCAGAGAAGCCACTGGAAAAGCTGCAAAACCTCAAAATAAAGCAAATGAAGCCAAAACAAAAGAAGAGGAAGAGCTTACTGAACTAAAAAGACGTCAAGAAGTGCTAAATAAAGCAATAACCACTGAAGAATCCAAAGGAAAAAGATATATTTCCGAAGCAGAAGCGAATTTAAAAGTAATGCAGGAAGAAGATTTAGCTTTGAAAAAAAAATTAAAAGAAAAAGAGCAGGAATCACAGCTGAAAAGTTTGAAAATAAAAGAATTGAAAGGGACTGTTTTGGCACTGCAGAAGAAAAATAAAGGAGAAAAAGAAGAAGCAGGAGAAATTGAACCAGGAAATTATGCGGAGGAGTCAGGAATTGATGTGTCAGAGGATAAAGGAAAGTTTGCTGAATACGAGTATAGTAAAAATGAATCAGGGGATTATGGAGAAGCCGGGAAAGAGTATTATTCGAAGCCAAAACTCCAATTTTAATAATAATAGGTTGTTATAATTGCTATTTAAATGGATAAAAAAGTTAGGGCCGCCACAAAACTTTCTGCATTACAACTGTTATCAGCAAATAACATGGAAATGTTTGATAAGTTATTGAAAATAGAGAATTTTGAAGTAAACCAAGATTTATATGGAAGCTGTGCAATTCATGAAATTTGTAGGTATGGGTATAAAGAATTTTTGGAATATTTGATTGGAAAAGGTGCTGATGTAAATAAATTAGATGGACTGGAGAGGTCTCCAGCTATTTTGTGTGTGGAACATGGAAGATTGGATTGTTTGAAATTGCTTATAGAGAATAACGCGATTTTAGATGAATTATTTTTTAAAACAATTGATGATACACCAATTGAAGAATCAGAAATGAGCAATTATGTGGAAAAAGTGCTATACGCCAATTGGAGGTGAAAATATAGGAAAGGATTTGTGTATATTATTGTGAAAAAAAGGATTAAAATACCCATGTCACTTGCAAAAGAAATTTCATACTATCTTTAAAATTTTTCTAATTAAATGAATCTATATAAAAATTCTGATTTATGAAAATATAAACCCTTTAGACCTTACCACAGAATCTGAATTTGTAGTTGTCAGGCTTTTCTTTATTAACATCGGCGCACTTCCAGACCTCGTAATTTTGGTTCCTTGGGTGTTATAAGTAGTCATCAGTGTTCTGTCAATTTTCGCTTCTTTTCTTTTCTTCTTTTTCTTATCTTGGCCTTTCGCCGCTTCTTCTTCAGCAGCTTTCGCTTTTTCTTCGCTTTGATTAAATCCCATATCTTCTGAAGTTTTTTTGAAATAATTGACAACTGTGCTCATTCTATATTTTGTATTAGGTCTTCTTCTATTCTTTGTAGGATCGATTTCTTCATCATTATCAAACCCATCAAAAGGACACAAATGATTCACTTTTTCTGCTACAATTACTTCAGGTTTTGGCACAGCCACATATTCAGTCGCAATATCAGGGGCATTTCCAGTTACATCAGCTATTCTATACTTATCTTTGGGAGCCCAAAATTTCTGCTTCATTGAGAAAAGAGTGCGGGAATTATTTTCTGGGTTTGGGTTATAATTGTCTTTAGCTTGCCAATATTCTTTTAAGGTTTCAGTATAATGAGGAAGCTCTTTTCCATGCATTCCAACTCTGAGTGCTCCAAAGGTTTTTTGATTATAAGCATTTGTTTCTGATTTTCTTGCATTTTTTATTTTATTTCATGTCAAAAAATTGTCTTCATCTGTAATTATAGATAAACGTTGCATTTCACGCTCATTCATGCGTGCTTCTCTTGGCACATGATTGTAATTTTTCTTTTCATGCAATTCTCTAAGCTAAAATATTACTTACCTGCTCATGTTTTCTGAAAGCAAGCAGCTCTTTTTGCGTCTTTGAATGCGGCTTATTATTGAAATTCATCGATATCTCATAAGGCGACACCTTTATATCAGACGGCACATCCAAGCTCGCAGCGGACCTCGCAATGTTCCTATCAGCTTGAATTTTGAAATTTTGCGTTTTAAATCTATATGATTTTTACATTGGATTTTCTTTATACCCTTCTGGTAAAGGTCTCAAATAATCCACTCTGATCTGGTTTTCTGCTATTTGTTCTAGTGCTTGATGCCCTATAGCTCTATTTTCAGCTTTTCTTTTATCAAATAATTCTTTCTGAGTCCTGCAGTTGCTAAATGCTTTATCTTCTCTATCAGTAGAAATTCCTCGTATAGCAGTTATATCTTCAATTCTTATTGTGGTCGTTTGTGGCTTACGAGGCCACGGCTGATATGATAATAATCCCCATCTGTCTTCATTGCAAATTCCTTCTGAAATTGCTTTTTCTGCGTTTTTCCGTTCAGATTTGCTTAATTTCCCATCTTTGTCTGTGTCAAAACGTGAAGAAATGTAGTAGTCTTCTACACCTACATAGCCATCTCCGTCGAAATCATAGGTGGGGTCAGGAATTTTTTCTTGTTTTCGCTCTTCAAATAAGTCTTTTTGGGTTTTTCCTGCTGAAAATGGAGGACTTCATCCAGGTGGAGATCGATATTTGCCGACATTATTGGCTGTGAGAGGTTTGGCAGGATAGCCGTTGACGTCATAGCGTGGGACTAGGTGAATTGCAAAAGGGTTGTCATCAGATGTGGCGTTACTTGTTTTCGGTCTTATCATAGAAAAAATTTTACTATTTAATTAGAGAAATTTTTTTGATTAAAATTTTACTCATGTTCTTCATCAGTTTTTGTCCTGAGAACTTCACGTTTTTGAAGCTTTAGCGTGGTATTAAGGCCTAACAGCTCATCTGAAGGCTGATTTTTGATGTTTAAATTTACATTTTTTGAAGCTGAACGGAAATAATATCTTGCAAAAGCAGCTGATATGGATTTATGCTGCTTTAAGATACCTCCGAAATGGGCTGGAAATAGCATAACTATAGCTTCATCAGCGCTTTGGATAATTTTTTTGGTAGGAGGAAGCAATGAAAATTCTTCTTTATCCTTTTTTACTCTTCCTCATAGCACAAGTGCACCTCTTCTTAAGTCAATAAACGATCCTTCATGTACATGTCTGATAATTGACCTTTGGGCGACCCTACAAATATGTTCATTTTTTGCTTCTTCTAAGCCTAGTTTTGCTTTATTTAGCAATAAAACTTCTTCAGCCGCTTCTTTGTATAAATCTTCCATAAATACATGTTTTTCGCTTATCCAAGGCGGAATAAGTGCTGCATAAACTACACTTAATGTGACAGCAGTTGTAGTATTTCCATGACAATTTACAAGTAAATGGTGAACTCCAGCAATATTTCCTATAGAAAGCTCTTTATTTATGCAATTCCCAAACTCTCTTACTCTTCCATTGAATATTAAATAAGCACCATTTATAGGCTGTCCTTCTTCAAATAGCATCACATCAGGCTGAAAATGTTTTTCTTCTATATAAGGAAGCAACTGTTCAATATCTTTGGCTTTCGCTTTGCGAAAGCGATTTTTCAGCATTTCTTTAATAGAAGGTACATGAGGTGTTGACTGAAAAGTCAGTCTTTTCATGTTATGATCAATAGCAGTCAATAAATGGTCATATTCTACCTTCTTAATAACACCTTGATGATAAATTTTATTGATAAGTTTTCTTTGTGACAATAAAAGAGTATGTGAAGCCATTTTTGACTGGACTTCTGCGATAACTTCAGGATAATTTTCTGTTATATGAGTTCCTATAAACTCTTTGCAGCTTTCTATTTGTATATGTGACTCTTTCATAACTTCATGGAAAATCAGCTCATCTATATCAATTTCCATTTGGTCTATAAGTTCTTGGGCTTCCTCATGAGATTTTATAAATGTTGAGGCAGCATCATAAAGTAAAGTAATTCTTTCATACAAAATGTATTTAAAAAGTCTCCCAAGAATAGGAATTTTTGAACAAATTCTCAAAAAATTCATTAGTTTTTCATTGTAAATTTCTTTTTCAAGGATTTCCCAGTCACACATAGCAGAATTTTCAACGTCAAGAGCTTGATTGCAAGAATCAATTAAAATTAAAACAGTATATCCTAAGCATTGTCCAGCTTCGAATTCATGCCAATAAATCCCTTTTAATGTAGTAAAAAATCTTCTACGTGTTTCAGTAGTTAGCACACTTGTAGTTAAATTGAATTTTTTTACATATTTTTCTAATAACTCTTCCGGAGTATCATGTGGGTATTTTTTTAATAACTTTTTTCCCACCTTAGTCTGCTTCATTATTTGATTCAATAAACATTTCGGTCCCGCTAAATTCATAACTTCGTCCCATTTCACCAAATTAAACTCTTTTAGCGACCTAATCCTTTCCACCTTTTTTGCAGTCTGCTGCAAAACAGCCGTAGTGACCCCCAGCATCATATTTTCTTGGACTTCACTTAATGTATCCATCCCAAATTTTCTCACAAAAAATTTCACTGCAAAACTGTCCACAAGGATAGTCAACCCCACAGTTCCTATTGTAAAAAACAATAAGAGTGATCTAAACCTTTCATTTAAATCAGAATGATGGTAGCCTATCAGGGCAAGTGCAGTCGCAATAACACCTTTTATGCCTGCAATGGTCATAATAAACGCTTCTTTGATACTTAGACCATATCCAAGCCGTTTTAGAATGGGAAAATGGATCCATACAACGATACCTCGCACTATATGAAGTAAAACAAATAAAGCAAGAAGCATGCTTACTTCGTTGATACCGAGGTTGTTAGTGTCGGCAATAAGCATGCCTAAAAGCATGCCTGCAAGAATAAATACTATAGCTTCCATGTTGACGCCTGTTATATGCCAAAAGTCGTGTAGGCTTTTTTCTACTAGTGGACTTATTAAGGTTTTGCCATATGATGACATAAAAAGGCCAAGAGTAACTACAGCTAATGCACCAGAGCAGCCTGCTTTGTGGTCGGCAAGCCAAAATAAGACATAAGCTGTAACTACAGTAAGGTTAATTTCTTGACTCATATCATTAACTATTCTTTTGATAGACCATGCCAACGCTAATGAAAACCCAAGGCCAAGTCCGAGCCCTCCCAAAGTCAACTGTAAAAATGATACAAATCGATCAGAAACTTTTACTTCTCCAACAGCACTATCCAAACAAATATTAAAAAATACTACAACAGTAGCTTCATTTAGCAAAGTTTCTCCACCCAATAAAGTTTCAAATCTATCATTAGCCCTCAGCTCTTTTAGCATTGCCATTACCGCGACATGGTCAGTTGCATTTAAAATTACTCCAAGCATTAAGGACTCATTTCACCCGAAGTCATAAGTCATCATGTATTTAAGGACACAAGCAGTAAGAAAAGATGTTAAACAGACAACTGTGGTCGCCATAGGGAATATTTGCCAAAAAATTTTCTTAAAGGTGTATCAGTCTGTGCCTAAGGCAGCTTCAAATATTAATGCAGGCATTACAGCAAGCTGGACTATTACAGGGTCAAGATCGTCTAGCAATGACACGGTAGGCCCTAAATCTCCAAAATAAGTCCCAAGAACCCTTGCTAAAGTCCCAAAAACTAGCAAGCAAGGGGATACAGGAATGTAAAATCTTTTTTTGATTTCATAAGCAGCAACTGTAAAAAGAATTGACATAAAGATAAAAAGGATGATTTCTGCAGGAAAGTTCGACATCTCTAAGATGTTTAAATAATTTTCTAAGATGGCCGACTATAAAGCGATAATCAAAAGTGCGGATATGTCTGAAGATATGCAACAAGACGCAATTGAATCAACTGTAAGAGCTATTCAAACAGAAACTGTGTTCAAAGATATAGCTGCTTATATAAAAAAAGACTTTGATAGGAGATATGGACCAACTTGGCATTGCATTACAGGAAACAACTTTGGCACTTTTGTTACTCATGAAGAGCGTCATTATATTTATTTTTTCTTAGACGAATTAGCTGTCTTACTTTTTAAATCTGCTTAATACAACTATTCAAATACTTTATGAGTAACTGTTATCTAAACACATCTTTAAACTTCGAATTCCTAAAGTTCTGGGCTTTTGACTGCAGCTCTTTTTCTATTGCTGCTATAAACGCTCTATTTTTCCTAGTTTCTTCATTAAGCGCCCTCTGAAGCTGTTCTTCTTTTATTTTTCCTTCTTCAATTACTGATAAAAGCCTTTTTATCTCTTGCTGCTGCTCCACAATTTGCCTATGGAAATCCAAAGCTTCAAACTGCAATTGCTTCACCTGATAATTTACATTTGAAATTTCTTCAGTTTTTTGGCCGATTTTTATTTCGGATAACTCTTTTTCTCTTTTAAATTCACCTTCTATGTCTATTAATTTATCTGTAAAATATTTAACAATTTTATCAGACTCTGATTTTGAATTTTCATAAAAATCTTGTTTTGCTTTGAGTTCTTGAGCTGTATTGATTATTTGTAAATTTAAGCTTTCGATATCTTTTCTTCTTTTTTCAATTAAAATTTTTAGTTCTTTGTTTTCTTCTATTATGCAGTTATTTATTGTGCTTTGTGAAATATATTTTTCCTCAATTTGAGATTTTTCTCTTCTCAAATTTATCAACATGTTTTCTAAATTTGAAATTTTTGTCCAAAGAATTGGGATTTCTTTTAGCTTTTCTTGCATATTCTGTAAATCATTCATAATGGTTTGTTTACTCTGCAAACACTCAACCAGTTCTATTACTTTTTCATTAAGCTGCTCCTCAATACTAATAACTTTATCAGTAGCTCTTTCATTTTGGTTTCTCATTTCAGCTAAATTTTCTTCCAATTCTTCATTTTCTAGTCTTGAATTTGCCAATAATTCTTCTAACTCAATTCTTTTATTATGTTCATCTTCATAAAGCTGCTGCAAATGTTCTTGTCTGATTTCTGTTTGGCTTAGCCTATATAACAAATCATCAATTCCATCTGGGCCTTTTTTCAGCTGAGAAATTTCGCTTTTAAGATCTTCTATTTCTTTTAGCAAAATTTTTTGGGATTTTTGTGGAGATTTTTCTTTATTTTGAAGGATTTTTGAGGTATTTAAAGACCCTTGGGAGATATCTCTTCCTAAAGCAATTGTAAAGCCATTTCCACAAGAAACTTCTTTGATAGGAACTCCTTGGATTTCTAACACTGGAAATGGCTGAGATTTTGGCTCAAAATTGCCAGTTCCAAGTGCTCCACCTATATTTGAACCCCAGGTCCAAACAACGCCATTTCTATCAATTGCAGCTCCATGGCCATTTCCGATATCAATTGATACAAAATCTGTCCTGTTTTGAATTTTTTCAGGAAAAAGAAATTCTCCAAATACTCCAGATCCTCACAAGTAAATTTCTCCTGAGCTGCTTATAGCTCCTGAATGAGTCCATGCAGAAATATCAATAATATTTTTTCCGGTTAATTTTTCAATTTTCACAGGAATTACAGAGCTATTTTTATTTCCAATCCCAAGCTGTCCAAAACTATTACCTCCCATAGCATATGCATTGCTATTTTCATCAATTATCAACGTATGAAAAACTCCACAACAAACTTTTTTAATTTTTTCTTCA
Organism: Blepharisma undulans; assembly: GCA_949751825.1. Lineage (NCBI taxonomy): Eukaryota > Ciliophora > Heterotrichea > Heterotrichida > Blepharismidae > Blepharisma > Blepharisma undulans. The sequence continues at coordinate 8,100 of CATKHM010000499.1, forward strand.
AAATCCACCTGCACAGGATTTCTACACATCTCTCTTTTTCCATTCCCAAGCTGCCCAGCCTCACCCGACCCCCATACAAACAACATCTTTTCATTCAAATTTTCCAAAATTGCTGCAGAATGTCTACTCCCACACGACACACTTTTCGCTGGAAACTGTAAATTCACTTTATCCGGCGTTCATACATCTTCTGTATCCCCATTTCCAAGCACCCCAAACTTCCCTTCTCCTCACGTAAACAAAAATCCATTCGAACTAATAGCAGCTGTATGATTAGATCCACAATCAACCGAAACTATTTGATAATCCATCAGGGCTTCCACTAAAACTGGCCAATTTGAATTCTTTAAATTCCTATCAGATATCCCTAATTTTCCTGACGCATTGCTTCCCATAGAAAAAACCCGAAATTCATTTGATATAAAAACTGTATGTTCATCCCCACAGGAAATTTCTAAAATAATGCTATTAAAATTCGAACATAAAGGAACTGAAAAAGTTTTCCCTTGGGATTTTTCGCCGGAGCCTAATTGGCCGGAAGTGTCGCTTCCCCAACAAAAGACTTGGGTGTAGGATTCAGTCATTTAAATTAATTCTATTATTATAACTAGCAGACTGCCCAAAATTTATTCACAATTTCGCCTGGCATTGATAGACCTTCAGCGGCTGCTTGGACACCTCTGCTAATAATTCTGTCTGATTGTGGGGCGATTTGGGCTTGCTCACAGGTTTCTAAAATTCTTGATCTTGCTTCTTCGGTGATTCTAAGAATTTCAGTAAGCTGTACTGGGGCGGAAGAAACTTCTTTATAGTTGCTGTTTGTATTTTTTATTGCTAAAAGTTTGTCTTTCATTGTAAAATTTAATTCTTCGCATTTTTCGGATACCACTTTGGGAAAATCTTGGGCTTTTATGACGAGCCCGTTTAGTTCTCCTACAAGTTTTTCAAGCTTTGTAGGAAGTTCAGCCATGAAATTGACGAGCTGATAGTAAAAATTCATCATTTTCCGAGCGCCTCTCTTCAAAGTTTTTGGATCGACGCTAATATAAGGGCTTTCTGCTGAGTAAGAAACGCCTATGGAATCCATATTGCCTTTTCCCATAGTAGAAAGGATAACAAGCATCATTAAGGTCAGCTCTTGAATGCTTGGATTTAATTCTCATTGCCTTTGTGCTCCTAAGCTTTTGACGAAATCTGTTGTATATAGATCAAGATCTGCCCTGCAGTCGGTTATTAATTTTATTGGAATTTCGCATTTATGAAAAAGCTTGTCAAATTCAGGTATGCCTGTGTTTAGTAGTCGCTGGCCTGGGGCTTGAGGACGTATCATGGATTTGCCTGTTATACAACCCATTTTTTATTATTGTTCATATAATTTTTAAAAAATTAGTCAGAGTTTAAAAAATGGTTCGGCGTCATTGAAAAATTTTTTGTCGGCGTAAACATAGACCCTGCCTGATACTGGACTTTTTTCCCTTTTACATATGTGCCAAATGGAGAAATTTCTATCATTTTTGGAAGTGAATAACATTGACTACAGGATTTTCGATCATTTTTTGATGATTTTGGCCTAATTGAACTAGGAGATTGAGGCTTTGCTCGCCCTTTTGCTTTGACTTCTACTAGTGAAACTGGACTTAATCCAATGCTCATTCATTTATTTCCTTGAGGTTCTGCAGGTTTTGGGGTGTTATTAGAGGATACACATGATGAAAGTTCATGATTTGGGTTTAAATAATCATGAGGAAATGGACTTGGTTGAGAAGATTTGAAGCCTTCTTCATCATGAGTGTTTTCATCATCACTTTTTAAGCTTGGCTTTACTACTTTACTTATTGTGAGTGATGGCCTTAGCAAAGAAGGAGTATTTGATTTCATGCTCGATGATCTTCTTATGATAGAAGTAATTGAAACTTTTTCTTTGTCTTTTTCCTTAGTAATCTCCAAATTTTCTTCTTCTTCAGATTCATTTTCTTGTGGTGTATATGGCGCAGTTGAATTAAAAATATTCCTCACTTTCTCATTAAACGAAACATGGGAGTTTGTCTTATTTATAGGCTTTTGTTTTATCACCAAACTCGGCGCATTCTGTGGTTTTGGCCTTCTTCTCAAAATAATTTTCGATTTTCCTATACGATTTTGTTGTGTTTTATATAAAATTTCTTTATTTGTGTTTTTATTCAGTACATCAAAATCATCATATGAAAACTGCTCTACTGCTTGATAAATTTTATATGCATTTATAGACACAGTTGGCTTGAAAAATTTTGCAGTGTTTTGTGGAGAAATAATTCCGTCAGCTTTGCTGAGATCGTCAGAAATCATTGATAAATTTCCTGCCCCGGGGTATTTGGAGCCAATTTCAAAAGAAGAGTCAGATTTGTTGAGGAATTGTTTGTGCATTGAGTCTTTGAGGACTGCTATTAAGGAATTTAAAGGAATTGGCGATCTAGGCATGCAGCTTCCATTAAAAAAGCCGTTTCTTGTATTTATAGCAGACTTGGGTCTTTTATTATAAAGCCTTTCAAAAACATCAGGCTTTTGGTCAATACTTTTGATGCTTGAAACCTTTTTTATGTTGTAATCATCTGATATTTTAGGTTTGCATGTTTGAGGTCTTTTCCTAGGCACGCTTTGGTGCTCATAAATTGGGTTTGTTAAAGTTGCCATTTTCAAGAAAATTCATGCTAATTGTTTTTCATTTGAATTTTATTTATAGTATAAATAATTTGAAAAGTCATATTGAGAAATTTTGATTAAATATTAATTATTTATGTGAGATAAGTTAAATAATATTTTTGAGATTAGCTCTGGCAACAATAACTGATGTGTCATCAAGCTTCCCTCCAATAAATCTCTTGCCATATCTAGCTGCGTTTTTTGAAAATGGCGACCTATATGTAGAATCTGTTCCTTTTTGCAATGCATTTATAACGAGCTCCTTAGCAGTTTCTATGCAAAATTTATCACTCCCAAATGCTTTATTATTTTCACAAATTTTTATCACATCTTGGTCAAATAAATTGTCAAAAAGCCCATCTGTTGCTACCACAATGATATCGCCTGGAGCAAGATTAATAATTTCTGTATAAGCATCTGAAGGCATGTCCTGGGATGCTCTATTTGATTTTTTTAATAAAGCTACAAGCGAATTTAATCCTTTTTCTATTAAAGCAGGATATTCTCCAGGCTCAGGTAAATAAGCTAACTGATAAGGACAGTTAAATGAATGCTGCTGTTCTGATGATCTATAAACAGTTGCATATTGGTCAGTCCCTTCTCTTTCTCTTATAACCATAAACCCAGAATCCCCTAAGCAGACTGTATAGAGTTTATATCCTTTTACCATCCCCAAAAAGGCAGTGGCACTTCCATAGCTTTTTACCCTTTTATAGGCTTTTTCAAGCACCTCAATTAAAAATTCACAATTTTCATTTTCCGCTGGTTTAAACTCGCTATTCAACTCCCTAAAAACTTTTTTACAATTTTCCATCAATTCGCGGGAAAATAAGCTAGAATCAAGCCCATATGTTTCTCATTCTCCTACACCGTCAGATAAACCAAATAACTGCAACTCTTCATCAATAAAAATAGCATCAGCAGTTCCATCGCTTGTTAAGGGTGCATGTCTTTGTTTTGGATAAGCAACCATAAAATACCCAAATTTCAAAATTACGTCCTCTGTATTTTCCGGCTGATTTAAAAACGCTGTAGAAGAGGCTGAATCATATAAGCCACCTGACAAGGTCCTTAACAATTTTTGAGGAGGTTTTGAAGGAGATTGAGGGACTGGCTTTGAAATTCCTAGAGGATTTTCTATTAAAGACTGAGTACTTGATGCTTTAGGCAATGGTTTTCTTTCTGATGCAATCACCATTAAGTTATTATAATTTCCTTCAATATCTTGGGCAATTGGCATATTTCCATCACAGAGTCATTGCCCGGCGACTATGAATTTTAAATAATATCTTCCAGGTGTCAATTTATTGTCAATGAAATATGTTGAGAAAAATTCTTTTAAAAAGACGGAATATACCAAAGGAATTTGATGCTTCCATGGTGGATTTGTAAAGGTTCCTACAATGGAGACTTCGTCGGCGTCATATCTCCATCTCACAAGTCTTGATAGTTTTAGGTTTTTAATGAATGGGAGGTCTTTTCTAACTATGTAGCCTCTGGCTACTTTTTGTATTTTGCAAGCAGATATTTTTCGAATCCTCGAAATCTTGTTCACAATTGCAAAGAAAAAAGTCTTTGTTCTTAACTGCCTAAGCCTAAAAAGTTTCTGGATTTTTTTCGCTGAATTTAGACGAAGAATTCTGTCTCTATTGTCTGCTTTAACCTTTTTCACATACTCAGCTGCTATTCATGCATTATAAGCACGTTGAATCATAAGAGAACATCTGTAGTTTGTCTCATATTCGATTTCTGCAATTCTCCTGCGTACTTTTGCTTTAGCAAGAAGGCTACGAACGTGTTTTTGTATGATGATAATTGATTTTACGATAAGAGATGAGTATGCATCTTCATAAAACCTTTGGTATCTTTTGATTTCAGAGCATCTATGCAACGCTTGATTCCTGTGAGGAAGATTAAGAACAGTGTGAAATCCACTTATAGGGTCAATTTTTGAGGAGAAATGCTGGTAAGCTTCAGGATTATACCTAAGCTGAAGCATTATATTTTATATGCCATTAAATTGAAATTCAGAAAATGAGATAATAGCTTTCTTTAATAGCTTAGTATTATAAAAAATTCAATAGCATAAGATCTCTAATAATAAATGCATTTCTTTTGGCTGATAATAGAGCAATTTGAAGGGCATCATACATAGGACTTTTTAATGATTTTTATATTAGAAATAGTCTTTATTAAGAAATAATAAAAATCTCAATATAATTTTTAATTAAAATATGAAATGATAAATATGCATTTCATAGTGCCAGCACTCTAAATAATAGTGATTATTTTCAGTGAACTTGTAGCACCTGCTTCAAAATGATCTTCAAAGCTGCCCAAATAAGCAACTACATCCCCTATCTTGCCCAATCCTGTCTGTTTGATAATTTCCATTGCTTGTAAAATTAATGGTCCTTGGTAATTTTTAATAAAAACTGGGTAGACTCCTCTTACAATTCTCAGGGAATGTAAAGTTTTCATGGAGTCTGTAAGAGCTAATATCATACAAGGTGGCATAAATCTAGAAATTAGTTGCGCAGTGTAGCCTGATTGAGTTAAGCAGACTATGAGTTTTCCATTTAGCGTTAAAATACTTCTGACTGCACAATAACAAATGTTTTCAGCTACAGTAATATTTTCGCGTATAGTACTTAATATACTTTCACATTGAGATTGATAATCTAAAAACCTTTCAGCTTCAAGACAAATTCTTGAGCATGCTTGCAAAGCAACGACTGGGTTATCTCCATAAGCAGTTTCTCCAGTCAATAATAATGCATCACATCCATCTAAAACAGCATTAGTTACATCAGTGACTTCACTACTTGACGGCGTATGTTTATGAACCATGCTTTCCAATAATTGTGTCGAAATTACTACAGGTTTTCCCAACTCATTACAGAGCTTAATTATTTCTTTCTGCATCCTACACACTTCAGCTAAGCTTGTTTCTAATGCAAGCATCCCTCTTCCAATAACAATCCCATCGGCAGACCTAATTAAGCTTTCTTTTAAATCAGCTGAATCTTTATTTTGGATTCCTATATATTTTTTTATATTTGGCAAAGGTACTGTAAACACATCAGCTAAATCAATTTCATCTCTGACCTGCTTGTAAACCAGAAAATCTAAGTCATTTTCACTTGCCCAAGTTGCATCTTTTATATCTTCAATATCATTCGCATAGCTTACTGGTGCTTCTCTTTTTCCTATAGGTCTGATATGGACAGGTTTGTCAGCCAAAAATGTGCAGTTTTGTTCGACTCTACAAATCACGACTTTTTGGCTTCTTTGTTTAGCTGTTTTTGGCTTAATTCTTTTAGGTCTTGAATGAAAAGAATCTGACTTGTGCATTCCTTCTGTTTTTTGGGTAGGAAACTCATGCATAGACCCTGAAGATCTAACATGATGGTGAAGATCATCAGAAGATCCATTATGTCTATGATCAAAAATATCAGCAGGATCAGGGGTTTTTACGATATCTCTGATTTCTATCACAGTAAATACAATTTTTCCAAAATCTATCAATAAATGGTCACCTGGGACAACCAAGTTGGGGAATTCCATATTATTGCATTGAATAGCATGGCCCTCAATTCCTGCAATTGGAGTTGTGATAATCTGGACTATGTCTTCTTTTTGTAATATTAATGGCTCATTTGAGCTGTGATAGCCTAGCCTGAGGTCACTTTCTCGAAGTCCTACCATGATTCCTACGTGAATTCCAGTTTCATCCATAGCTTCACGTAAGTTTGTAAGGACTTCTTGTTTAGAAATTGTTAAAAACCTATCACTGATGCGTGCTATGTCCATTCCAGACCTTAATAGCTCTATTAGGACTTCTTTAGTTGATGAACTCTTGCCTAATGTGCAGGCAATTTTTGTTTTCCTTGCAAGATGTGCCATAAATTAAATTTTATTAGCTTTTAATAAGAAAAATTTATAGGATTTGCTGAAATAGATATAATTTCATATAATTATAAATTCTTTATGTATTAATTATGATTATTTTATTGAAAAGTTGATTTTGGAAAAGCTTTGTATCTTTAAATTTTCATCTACGTCATCTTTATGCTAATGATATTTTGATTTTTTCATTAGCATTGAGCCATTAATATATGCAATATTTTTTGGGATACTTTATTCTCTTTATTTTTAACTTCCTGATTATTTTGATGAATAACCTATCCATTGCCTTTGGGTATGGATCAGATGCTTTCAGGAATCTATAGAAGTCAATTGCAGCAAAATCGACCACTTGTTTATATTGATAATATTCAGTTGTAAAACAATAGTAATATTTCAATCTGCTTTAAAATATTTAACTTGAGGTATTCATATTTGCTATAATAAATGTCTGAAAAACTGGTATTTCCACTATTAGAATCAAATAATGAGGAAAATCCTTCAATTTCAAAGGAATTCGAAAGCCAAGTTGAGCCGATTTCTGGTAAAATTTACTTTCCAGATAAGACTTCAATAGCTTCATGGGACCCCAAAACAAATGAAACAACAGTCTATACTGATATTCTTCCAATAGCAATTTTTGGCATTTATGGAAGAGCAATGACATGCATAATTTCAGATACTGAACTTTTTATATATGGGGGATTCGATAAAAACTCATACCCATTAAAAGAAGCAATGATTATTAATTTAGTTTCAAAGGAAAGCAGGATGCTAAAATCAGGAAGAAAACGTGGGGGAGCAGGTCTGGCTTTAATTGGATGCCAAATTTATATATTTGGAGGGATTAAAAATGATAAGGATGTTTATAAAGAATGTGATAAATACAATTTGCAAAGTAATAAGTGAACAAGAATAGCGTCATTGCCAATACGCTCTGGGACTGTTGTTGCAGAGGTATTTGGAAATGATATTCTTGTGACTGGGTGTCAAATGGATGGTTTATATCTTTATTCAGTTGGCAAAAATGCATATTTGAAAGTATTTGAGCTTCCACGCTTTGAGAGAAAAAATATAATTGTTTATCAAGGAAAAGCATGAATATACTGTGACAATTTTGGAGCTTTCGAGAGCAAAAGATACGATTTAACAGATTGGCATAAAATAGGCAATGTTTATGGAGTCAGAGTGCTTCTTACTCAGCATGTCAAGATTGAAAATAAGCTTTATTTTGCAGATAAAGATATGGATAAATATGAATTTGACTTGAAGACAGGAATCCTAGATAAGTTTGTTTCTAATTAAAATTTTTTGATTTTTATATTAAAATTTAGTAGTCTTGCCATAGAAAGCACTGGCAAAATGAGATTGTTTCAGCAGCTTCTTAGGGTGTGCAAAAATCCAATATGAAGCCATTTTAAAAGAGCTAAAGGATATGAGACCTATCAAATAAAAAAAAATATGTATTTGAGAAGAAGAAAAAGAAGAAGAATATTAAATTGATAGGATTTAACAAGAATACAGCCAAATATCTAGCTTACAGCTCAAAAATAATATAGGATAATAAGAAAAACTTAATTAATTGCAAAACGGAGTTGTATAGTCATATAGATGCCTAATTAAAATTAATTACAAACAAAAAATCGTATTCATTTTCATTTTCTTCATGATAGGATGCTTTGTATTAAATAATTATAAAAATGTAAAGATTTATCAACTCATTTATAATATAAAGCGCTTTAATGAAGATTTATAAAATGGATTAAAAAATGACAACTCAAATGAATGAAATTTAAGCAAATTAGTTATTCTATATCAAAAAATCAAGTGAAAATATTCGAAACATATACAAAACTCTATATTTTTACATTGATGAAAACTAGAAGTTTATGTTGTTTTCTTATAGTAAATATTGAGTAAATTAAAGATTCACTAGCATTTAATATTAATTATGTCTGAAAATTTTGGATTTCCACTATTAGATCCAAGCAATGAAGATGAACTCACGATTTCCAGGGAATATGAAAACCAAATTGAATTGATTCAAAGGAAAATTTACTTCCCAATTCACACTTCAATCGTTTCATGAGATGTCAAATCAAATGAAACAGCAGTCTACACAGATATTCTTCCAATACCGATTTTAAGCTTTTACGGAAGAGCAATGACCTGCATTGTTTCAGATACTCAACTTTTTATATATGGGGGGGTTCAAAAAGGACTGAGAAGGAATAAAAGAAGCAATGATTGTTGATTTAATTTCACTGAAAACTAAGTTATTAAAATCAGGAAGAAAACGAGGTGGAGCTGCCTTAGCTCTACTTGGATGTCAAATTTATATATTTGGAGGAATTAAAAATGCTAAGACAGCTTATAAAGAATGTGATAGATACGATTTACGAACCAATACATGAGTAAGCATAGCCCCATCACCTTTGCGTTCTGGGTCAGTTGTCGCAGAAGTGTTTGGAAATGATATTCTTCTTTCAGGAAGTCACCTACCTGGCTTATATTATTATTCAGTTGGAAATAATTCTTATACATGCATATTTATTCTCCCACCTGAAGAAAAAAAGATCTTGATTGCCTTTCATGGAAAAGTATGAATATATTGCAATAATTTCGGGGTTTATGAAAGCAGAAAATATGACTTGACAATTTGGCGTAAAATAGGCTCTGCTTGTGGTATCAGGCTTCCTCTCACCCAGCATGCTATATTTGAAAATAAGATTTATTATGCAGATAAAGATATGGATAAATATGAATTCAATTCACGATCAGGAAAACTTAGCAAGCTTTAAAGTTGCTTTAATCTAAATTTTATCACTTGTAATATTAAGCACCCTTTTTAAATTTAAAATGAAATTCCTTAGTTTGAGATGCTGCTTTCTATCATAGAACTATAGTGGAAAGAGAAATTGCTTCCAGCGGCAGCTTCAAAAAAATTAAAAATCCTGTATTTTTTATATTCAAACAATGATTTTTCAAAAAATTTTTTAATTCTTTTTTACATCCTATTCCCCAAATTTGATCATAACCATTTATATACCTATTTAAATTCTCAATAATAAAATAATTTTGTTGAAATCATCACCACTTTCAATTATTTTATTATATTCTCTTTTATCATAAAATAATTTCACCAATTTATATTAAAATTTTACGATATGCTTAAATACAGCTTATCTTCGACGACAAGGAAAATTTTCTATATTCCAAAGTGCTTTCTGGTGGTTTT
>CATKHM010000500.1:0-17889 GCA_949751825.1 Blepharisma undulans
CTAATTTTGGATGTTTCAATTTCGTTTTCTTGATTATGTTCCAAAGAACTTTCCAAGATTTTCATTATTTATAAAAATAACTAATTTATATTAATGTTACCAACCTATAAAAATCTTTAAAATTTGTATAAATCTTAACCTCTTGAGCAAATAGTATATTTTCAAATAAAAATTTATAAAATTCTCATATAAAAATTATATCCAACATTATAAAATAGATAAACTTCAACTTTTTTCTGCAGTTCTCAAGGTTGATTGGCTTGAAAGTTTCAATTTCTTCTAGTTAGAATCGAAAACTGATTTTAACTTATAAAATTACACTTGGAAAAGAAAAGTGAATCTATTATCATACAAAATCTTGGGAAAACTCTAGATTGAGGTTTTAATTGTTCTTTCCTGTATGTGGGATGGCTCAAATTTCAAAAGTGTCCTTAACAACTTATCCAAGATTCCTACATACATATTTTCTTAATTTATATGCGACAAATCTCACTTGATATATCAGTAAGTATCCAAATATTTAGAATTATTAAGGTTTATCTAGAATTTTCATAAATTATCAAAGAGAGAAACCAATAATAATATTAATCTCTTTTTTCTTTAAATCAAATTCCAAAATTTGCGAATCATCTAGAAAAAAATACCATGCATCCTTGTGAAGAGCTTTACTTCCAAGTATTCTTTGTTCTAAAGACTTAAAGTAGCCTATAAAATTTCAATTAAATGGATTATTTTTATCGCTTTGAAGTATTTTTCCACAAAAATCAATTAAATAAGCTGAATTTTCCTTATTGCAAAGAATTCTTGTATTACTAAAAATCAAAGAAATCCCACATGAAGAAAATGATAAAGTTAATAAATCTAAAGCATATATATCCCTGCATTCATATCCTGTGGCTATAATCATACCATTTAAAAAGGTAGAAGTGCATCCAAGAATCACATCTGGGAATTTTATCAATTTTTCTCATCTTCACTTAGTTAAGTTAAATCGTTCCATAAATTCACATCCAAAAATATAAACACAATCTTTATAATAAACTGCATTACATCCAATACTTGGTGAATTTGAAGGAAGAATTTGAACGTCATAATTCTCGTTTATAATAAAAGTAATTCCACTGAAAGCATCTGATTTTTTTCAATAGCAAAACAACTTATTGCCAGGCAAAGGGCAAATACAAGTTGTTTGATCAATTAATCTTTCAAGAAGTGGAAGTCTATGGCAAGTTTTTTCTAACGTATCAATATCAATTTCGATAAGAACTCTTGAAGTGCTATAAAATCAGCTGATTTTTGGTGTTTCAATTTCACTTTCTTGATTGTGCATAAAATTAATAGAAAATTGATAGATAAATTATTTTTTAGTCCAAAGAATAATGTGTGTAATCAATTTTGGTTGCAAAGCAGGAAAAAAATAAATGCTGGCAGCATGCTTTTAGCCTTTTAAAAGCAGAGTATGGTGTTAGTCAGATTATGAATAAGTCTCTAAAATCCTTCATACTGAATTTTTCTCTTGTATTTGCGATTAGTAATTTTATTAAATTTATAATCAATACTTTTTCTAGTTTCTGAAGTTTTTTGCTCCACTCCAAAAAATATCCAAAAATTATCCTGATAAATTAGTTATTACTAGTGTCAATAATTGATAAATTAATAAAATAGTTTAAATAAAATATTAATTTAGGATTTTAGTAGTTTTACTTCTTCGATTTGTAATTTCTTTAAATCAAATTTAATAATTTGTGCAAACGTTGTTAAAGAGTATCAACAATTATTATAAAATGCTCTTTTATCACCTGAGAACGAATTTACATTTGAATTTCAATTTCCAATTACGCTTCAATTAAAAGGATTATTAATTTCACTTCGATATATTTTCCCAGTAAATTCCAATAAATATGCACAATTTTCATAATTGCAAAGCATTTTCATTGAATTTCATCTTAAATTCATAGAACATGAAGAAAAAGATAAAGTCAATACATCAAAAACCAATATGTCTTCAAGTTGATACCCTGAAATCAATATCATATTTCCTAATACCGTGCATATACTTGACTTAGGCCCATAAGGCAACTTTATTACTTTTTCTCATCTTGTTTTAGTTAAATTAAATCTCTCAATTATTTCTCTTCGAAAAATATAAACATAGTTTTCATGATAAATTAAAAAATCCTTCACACTTGGAGTTCCATAGGGGAGAATTTTGGTATTATAATTTTCATCAATTATGAAAGTAATACCAGTCATTTTGAAGCCAGATAATATATTTCCATGGCAAAAGAGCTTATTTCCAGGCAAAGGACATATCGATATATTTCCATCAATAATTTCTGGAACTGAAAGCTTGTGGGCTTGATATTTTAAAGTTTCCAGATTAAGCTCAATGATTTCATAAGATTTACCGAAAAATCAGCATAGTTTGGATGCTTCAATTTCATTTTCTTGGTGATCTGGCAACAGACTTGATAGCATTTTATTACTAATTATATTTATATGCAACAACCTATAACATGATAATTTGTATCTGGAGATTGCTATTGGCAATAGATCAAATCTATTTTAAGCAACCTTTCATATAGTGACCAACTAAAATTACCCAAATAGCAAAAAAATATTATTAACCACTTATAAATATTTAATTTTTGCATTATTTAAAAATAATAGATTTAAAATAAGAATTAATTTACCTTTGCATCACTATTAATTCTTCAACTTTCTTTTTCTTTAAATCAAATTTAATAACTTTTGAAAATTTCGTTAAAAAATACCAACAACTATTATAAAATGCCCTTTTTCCATCTAACATTCAACTTATATTTGGAATTCAATCTCCAATTATATTTCAATTAAAAGGGTTATTAACTCCACTTTGATATATTTTTCCAGAATAGTCAAAAAAATAGACGCAATTATCATAATTACAAAGCATTTTCATTGAATTCCACGTTAAATTCATAGAACATGAAGAAAAAGACAAAGCCAATAAATCAAAAACCAATATATCCTCATACAGATACCCTGATATCAATATCATGTTACCTAAAACAGTGCAAATATTTTGCCTAGGCCCAAATGGTAATCTTATTACTTTTTCTCATCTTGTTTTAACTAAATTAAACTTCTCTATTATACCCCTTCGGACCACATAAACACAATTATCATGATAAATTAAAAATTCTTTTAAGCATGGAGTCCCATAAGGAAGAAATTTAGTATGGTAGTTTTCATCAATAATAAAAGTTATTCCAGACAACTTGAAGTCAGCTGATAAATTTCCATAGCAAAAAAGCTTATTTCCTGGTAAAGGACACATTGATATACCCCTATCAATAAATTCTGGAAGAGATAGCTTGTGAAATTTTTCTTTTGATGTTTCAAGATTAACTTCAACGAGATCTTTAGACCTTTCATAAAACCAGCAAAGTCTTGATGCTTCAATTTGAATTTCTTGACACTCTGAAAAATTGTTTTCTAAAATTTTCATTTGTAAAATATGTATCATGGAGCATTCATATTTGGCAAATGAATTATAAAACTAACAATTAGGATCTATCTTAATTCATTTTTCATATCTAATATTTAAGAAATAGTTCAAAAGAGATTAATAAATTAATCATGTAAAGTTGTGATTGGCAATTTTCTCATTTATTTAGCTCAAATCTGATTTTAATTTTACAAATATCTTAAAAGCTTTATTTTTACTCAAAAATCTTAATATGTAAATGGTAAATTAATATTTATAATGCTTTTTTTTTCTAAATCAAATTTCAGAATTTTTGAATCTGTGATTAAAAAGTATCAGGCTTTGTTATAAAGAGCTTTATTTCCGAACATTATCATTTTCATAGGAGTAAATTTGCTTATAATTGTCCAATTAAAAGGGTTATTTTTATCACTTTGAAATATATTTCCAGTTAAGTCAATCAAATAAGCTGAATCTTCAAAATTGCAAAGAAATTTTGAACGATTTTTCAACGAAAAATAAAAGCATGAAGAAAATGACAAAGTTAATAAGTCTAAAGCAAATGCATTGTGACATTCATATCCTGTTGCTATAATCATACCATTTAAGAAGGTAGAATTGCTAAAGTAAATTTCTTCTGGATTTCTTATAATAGTTTCCCATTTTCACTTAATTAAATTGAATCTTTCGACAAATTCACATCCAACAGTATAGACGCAGTCCTTATAATAAGTTGCATGGCATTTGAAGGCCATTGTTCTCATTGGAAGTATTTGAATATTGCAATTTTCATTGACGATAAAAGTAATGTCTCTAGAATTTTCTCGTCGTTTGACATCTCCATAGCAAAATAGTTTATTTCCTGGCAATGGACAAATAGAAATCCTCTTTCAAATCCAATCCTTAGGAAGTGAAAGCCTGTAAAACGGATTATCAAAGCTTTCAAGATTAAGCTCTAAAAGATCAGGGGGATCGTGGCAAAACCAACTAATTTTGGATGTTTCAATTTCGTTTTCTTGATTGCATTCCAAAAAATTTTCCAAAAGCTTCATTCTTTCTAAAACAAATAAAATATTTTTATGGTAATATATAAAAATAAAAATTTCAGAGTACACGTAAGCAGATATTTTAAATTGATTCTTAATTTCTTTATTATTTCTTCAAAATAAATTGAGCTCAATTATCTAATTATCTCCATAATATATATAAGTGCAAATAGAGTTCCAGCAATGATTTATGCAGAATTATGGACTTACATAAATTGAAAATTCAGAGACTTTAATAAATTACTAAAAATATTTATGAAATTAAAATAACAAGAAAAAATTAATTTAGCCCTGTAATTAAGTTTACCTATATCTGATTAAAAGCAATATATCTAAAATAAAAAGTCAATTCATGAACGCGGCATTGATACTTTTTCAATCTCTTTTTTCTTTAAGTCAAATTTAATAGTCTTATTATATGCTGTTAAAAAGTATCAGCAATTATTATAAAATATTCTGTGCTCATCTATATCTCAATACGATTCTGAATTTCAATTTCAATTAAAAGGGCCATTAATCCCACTTTGAAAAATCTTTCCAACAAAATCTAATAAATATGCCCGATTTTCATAATTACAAAGCACTTTTTTAGTATTTGCTTTTAAATTCATAAGGCATTCAGAAAAAGATAAAGTCAATAAATCAAGAACCAAGATGTCCTCATATCGAGGTCATGATAATAATATCCTGTTTCCCAATGCAGTACAAACAGTTTTATCAGGCTGATAAGGAAATCCCACAACTTTTTCTCATCTTATCTTAATTAAATTAAACCTTTCAATCATTTCTCCTCCAAATGCATAAACACAATTATCATGATATATTAAGCATTTTCTATAGCTTGGAATCTCGTAAGTAAGAATTTCAGTATGATATTTTTCATCAATTATAAAAGTAATTCCAGTCAATTTGGAGTTAGGGTTATAATTTTCATAGCAAAAGAGCTTATTCCCTGGCAAAGAACATATCGATAGATTATCAATAATTTCTGCCTGAGATAACTGTCGAAAAAAGGTGAATCAAATAATTATGCTGTCTTTTCACAAAAAGTCTCAGCAAGGAGTGAAGCTAGCAAATGATGATTGGCTGGACGAGTAACAAGACAGTTAAAAGTATCAAATTGGAAATGATTGCATTCAGCAAAGGATTTGGACCTTCTTCCGGAAAAATCACTGTCGATAAATCAGGGTTTTTGGCCTGGACTTGAAGTTATCAGAAGTTGATACTGCACATAATGCCATCTGAAAAGCAGAGAAATTAAATATCTAGCCCATCTTAAGCTTAACCAATAATTTTTGGGAGTAAAAGCTTGAGGAATTTTTGTTTTAGGCTCTCAAGATTAAGCAAAACGACAGCGCAATGCTTCTTAATAAACCAGCATAATCTTGGTGCTTTAATCTCATTTTCCTGATACCCTGGTAGATTGTTTTCCAAAATTTTCATATAATAAAATTTTTATATTCGAGATCTTCTGTATATTTAGAGAATAATAAACTAATAAATCAAATCCATTGTATGATTTTTACGTATAAACTTTTCGAGAAATTTAAAAAATTCAAATAAAAGTATTAACATGAATCAAAAACTGAATAAACAATTATTAACTGGCCTATTTTATTAATGCTATTAAATAAATGCCATCTGTAGGGCAAATCAGCTTCAGTTCCAATCTCAACAAGATATCATACTTAGCAATTCAAGCAATCAGCCAACTAGTTGTGTCGTTACCAATTCTCATTCTCCTAATCACTATTTAGCACAAGTAGCCAAGCTGTTCTTAGCTTTTTCAGTAATAGTACTGCACAGATATCACAAACAGAACCATCATTTGAAAGCTCTTATAACTCTTCTCAAGGATTTACTTCTAAATCTCAATCTTTCCCTCCATCTATCTTTCTTCCTTCTCAACATCAGCAGCCAAACAGCCCTTTCAACTCTTCAAGCACTATTTATCAATCTCCTTTTCAGCTTGGCTTATTTTTGTACTTTCATTAAAAAACTCTATCCCATTGACTCGATCTCCTTAACAAAAAAATCAGCTGAATATTTCTAACAGCAGTCAAAGCATGCTAAATCTCAAGCGATATGGATTCAATTATTACTAGAAAATCCAGCTGGTTTCACAATTTTTGTGAATAATACAGACACTTTTATGCCTTTCTTGGAAATTCTTAAAGAAAAGTCTAACTTTTTCAAAAGAAAGCTTGAAGAAAAAATTAGAAAGTTTTTGATGAGATATAAATATCCCATTTCCTAATATGCTTCTTGACTTTTTCTTATGACTGGTCTATCAAGACCAAGGAAAACTGCTGCCAAAATAAATTTTTTATATGAGCTGCTTGAGGTCTATGCAATTGGAAGAATTTTTGATATAAAATCTGAGATTGGGCCAGAAAACTACTTTTAAGAAATAGACAAATAGTCAACTTTTTAGTTTCATCAGCTTTCAGATGTTTGGTACAGAAAATATGTTGATTTTAAATTTGTAACTAAAATTCTGAATCAAGCTACAGGACTTCAAGGCTTGGTGGCGAAATTTTACAACTCAAGATGATGGAAAAAAGTATTATTTATTTGAATGGCTTGAGAAAAAGGCGCTATAATGAAGGAAAAATAGAGACTTGGAAAATTCAGGTGATTTAAAAAATATGGGAAAATTTCTTGAAAAAAATAACTGCTTGTCAAGAATTCCTTGATAATATGCTTTTTTTGGATAAAAAATTTTTAATTGCAATCCAGGTAGACTATTAACACTACAAGACTTTTAAAAGAGATTAAATCGTTCAAGTAAATAACTAATTATTAGCTCAAAAAATTTAGTTTGTAAGTGGTAAATTAATATTTATGATCTTTTTTTTTTCTAAATCAAATTTCAGAAGTTGTGGGTATCTCATTAAAAAATATCAAGCTTTATGATAAAGAGCTTTATGCCCAATCATATCTTCTATAGATTGCTCGAAATTGCCTATAATATTCCAATTGAAAGGATCATTTTTAGCACTTTGAAGTATTTGTCCAGAGAAGTCTATCAAATAAGCTGAATCTTCGAAATTGAGAAGAAATTTTGATTGATTTGTGAGCAAAAAAATATTGCATGAAGAAAATGATAAGGTTAATAAGTCTAAAACAAATATATTGTCGCAATCATATCCCGAAGCCAAAATTAAGCCATTCAAAAAAGTAGAAGTGCACCAGCGTGTTCCGCTTGGGAATTTTATCAATTTTTCTCATCTTCACTTAATTAAATTAAATCTTTCAACAAATTCATTTCCAAAAATATAAACACAATCATTATAATAAGTTCCATAGCATCCAAGGCTTGGAGTTCCTGCTGGAAGAATTTGAACGTCATAGTTTTCATTGATAATAAAAGTAATCCCACTCAAGTCTGCTCATCCAATAGTGTTTCCATAACAAAATAGCTTATTCTCTGGTAAAGGACAAATGCAAATTCTTTCGTCAATGTTAGTTTCAGGAAGTGACAATCTGTGAGGAGATTTTCTTAAAGTTTCAAGATCGATTTCTATGAGATCAGAAGAATCATCATAAAATCAACTAATTTTGGGTGTTTCGATTTCGTTTGCTTGATTGAATACCAGAGGGCGTTCCAATATTTTCATTTCTTATAAATAAGTAAAACATTTTTATTTAATATTTATTTTGCGCTATTGACATACAACGAACTGTCTTATTAATAAAAAATTTCATTGTTTTTATATGAAATATATTTAGAATTCATGATTTTATGCTTCATAGTAACATTAATTAACTGCTCAGTTTTTGAAAATATCTAAGCAAATTTCAAAGCTCTTAAGCTCGCATCTCCAGTAATATACTTTTTTCTATTAACAGCAGATGATATTATCTTTACCTAAGCCTGCGGAATAATTTTCAATACGTATTTATGCCTTACATTTTTGTTTCAGTTTCTCAATAGTAAGCAGGCTTATGAATAAAAACACTTTCTTAATTCATCTGAAAAAACTGATTGTCGCTACTGATCATATAAAAAATGAAAAATAAATTAATTAAAATCATATTTTACTCTATGTAAGAATTTTTAACAATTATTTTTTATTACAATGAATTACATATTAATCTCCTTTACTGTATCATTAGCAAATAGCAAAGACCTTGAATGCCTTTTATCATCTTGTCCAGATATTAGAGTAATTTTAATTCAGAAAGGTAATCACAAATGTGATCCTGATTGCATGACTTCATATTGCAACTTCGACACTTCCCTGAATATTGATAGCAAAATAATCAAAGAAAATTCAGATTGCTATAAAAGTTGTGTCAATCTTGGCTGTGACCCAGAAAAACTTGGAAATGGGATATGTGATGACTCTTGTAATACAAAATTCTGTGGATTTGATTGAGGGGATTGTACTTGTGCACCAGGATGCTTAGACTCAATGCTAGGAAATGGAGAATGTGATGAGGCTTGTGACAATTGAGATTGTGACCTTGATAATCACGATTGCGGAATTTGTGCAGATGGATGTTTTCCAATTATGCTTGGAAATGGAATATGTGAGCCAGAATGCAATAATGAAGATTGTTTATATGATTATAAAGATTGCCAATGTGCTGAAAACTGTGTGTTAGCTGACTATGGAAAGTGCAAGCCAGAGTGTTTGGTCGCAAAGTGCAATTTCGATAAAGTGCCTCAGTATCCAGACAATTGATGTCAAAATACCTCTTTAGCTATTTTTTATTCTTATCAGCAGATTATTAGAAAGGACTTTTTGTATATCCCTCGTCTTGAAGATTGCTATGAAGCGTCAAACTATGAGTGCACTCTAGAAAAAGTGTTCGACCGTGAAAATTGTAATGAAGAGTGCAATATATTTGAATGCAATTATTCAAATGGATTATGTGATGATTTTTTATGAGAAGTTCTTTTCTGTAATTTTATTTATTTAGATTCTGGAATGTATTTATGCGCTTCTTGCTGGAGTTCAATTTGGCCATATCGTGCTGGCGCATTAATGAATGGGAAATGTATGACATATCCATCAATACCTCAAAGCCCAGAACTTTTTCCAGACAACTCAAATGTAGTTGTCCCTTTTGTTGACACCTCTTCACAAAAAATTCCTCATGTTTATTTTGTATGCCCTAATGCAAACTCAGACCCTGAATCTGGGACTGGAAACTATTTTTCTCCCTTTCAATCACTTTCTTATGCTCTGAATGCAATTTCATATAAATATTCAGTCATTTATTTAATGGAATGTGATGGCTATAATTTAACATCCTACCATTCAGTTATTGCATCTGATTTTGTAATAATAGGAAATGAATATGCTTTTGATCGAAAAAAGGTGACAATTGCACCATTGAGCAAATCAAAGATAACTATCAAAAGGATTTTAGACGAAAACAATAATGAAAATCATTTTGGATTTGTATTTATCAATCCCTTAAGCGTGGAAATAATTAATATAATTTTTGATTGAAAAAATACTGTTTCAGATTGCAAAAATGAGAAATACTGCGATTACTGTCCTTACTTGACGTATAGTTCGGTTTTGAAAAGCTTTTATAGTGATCAAGGAGAAATTGTTGATGAATTTTTGCAATCATCCTGATGTAAAAATGATGAAAATAGAAATTTTATAAAAATTGAGTCTGGCAATTTTATACTTAAAAATGTATCTTTTATAAACTTTCGGAATGGCTTTAATTCTATTTTTTCTATAAAGAATGACACTAACGTGACTTTTAGTAATGTGACTTTTGACAATATAAAGGTTAATGACAGTATTGATTCATGAGTTATGCGATGGGAAGGTACAAGATATGGAAATTTTAAATTTGAAAATGGAGTTGTGAGTAGACTTAATAATGGATATGAATTAAGCGATCCCATCAATACAAAAGGATTTTTAAATTTCAGCAACATTAATTCAATTGTTTTCAGAAATATTGAATTTAGAAATAATGTGGTTTTCAAGCATTCTCCTGATGGGATAAGGCATGCTTCACTTATTTATTTAAGTTCATTTAATTCTCTTATGCTAGACTCTTGCACATTTTTATATAATTTTTGCGATTTGGGAATAATTTATATTTATCAGGAATTCGACAATTTTTCAATGGAAATTGATGATGATGGAACTGTTATTTCTTCAAACCAAAGTCATGTTTATATTTTAAACTCAAAATTTATATCTAATTTCGGAAAAACCGTTGGAATTCTTTATGCTTTCTATGAGCTTGGAAATAAAAATGTTCTGATTGAAAATTCACAATTTGCTTTAAACGGGATTGAAGCTGGCTCTTTAATACACTTAGAGAGCAGTTACGCAGACGAAAATAATTTAATAGACAGAAAAGTCAATGTAACTACAAATGGTGGAGAAATTATTGAAGGAAATTTCGCAGCAAAAAAAGTAAGGTTTTACAATTTAAATTTTACAAAAAACTATTCAGGAGAAAATGGAGTCATTAAAATCATAAAAATGGTTAATATTGAATGAAAAAACATTATTATGGACTCAAATGGATTATTTGTTTCAGAGGCTATGAACGCCAATTCTATTCTTTTAAGATATTACATCGACAATCCAAATATGTACATCAAACTCAATATTTCTAATCCTATCGATTTGAATTGCCAATCACTCTCAATGGTATCTGATTCAATTAACTTATCAATTGAAAAATTAAATATTGGAAACAATTTTTGTAAGTACTATTCTCCAAGCATATTGATCTCAAATGTGACTAATAGCACAATAAAATACGCATCTTGTTATAATAATAAAGGTACAGGAAGTTATGGTATTTGTTTGGCATTTCTTGGAAATGCACTTAATGAAATTTTGAATTCTGAGTTTTATTCCAATATTAATTTTCAATCAGGAGGTCCTGGAGTTTTAAGTAGCCTTTCAAGCTTATCAATACAAAATTGTACGTTTTTAAATAATATTGGCTCCTTATGCTTTGGAGGGCAAAATCTTAGTATATTTTCTTCTATTTTTGATTCGAATAGTTCTCCTGAATCAAATGGAGGTGCTATTTCAATTTTATTTTCATCAGAAAACATACCCATTTCAATGGTTTTTATTTCAAACACCGCCTTTATAAATAATTCTTGCTCTTTCAGTGGAGGAGCAATATATATTGAAGAAGCTTTTTCACTAGATTTAATATTATTACTTGCAATAGAAGATTCAATTTTTTACAATAATCAAGGCTTAGATGGCTCTTGTATTTATGTCGACCTGGATATCGCACTTGCTCCAGACTCCTTCATTAAAAATTGTTCTTTTCAAGAAAATAAAGCAATTTCTTCAGGTACTATTTCTCTTTATTATCTTTTTGGAATATTGGCATTTTACAATTGCAATTTTTTTAAAAACGCAGGAGTTTATAGCTCTGGATTTGATATAGCTATAGGTGAAAATACCTGAGAAAATCCTTCAAAAATAGCTTTAAATTCTTGCAGTTTTCAGTTTAATTCAGGAAATAGAACACTTTCTATGGAAAATAGTAATATAAATTCTACTTTGGAAGTTGATGCTTGTTTATTTGAATTTAATATTGGTTCAACATTTTCATTAGACTATGACTATGTTATTGTAAAAAACACAATAATTCAGCACAATTATTCTCCTAATTCAGGCGGAGCAATAAATCTTCAAAACTCAGCTGTTTTTATATCTGAAGGTACTATTTATAAAAATTGTAGCAGTAATGTCAATGGTGGAGTCGCTGCAATTAGTTTGAAATCCGAATTTATATGTTTTTCATGTGATTTTAATTCTAATTATGCTGAATCATCAGGAGGTGTTATATATTCTGACTCAGATGCACGCTTCTATATAACTGATTCCGTTATTAACAAAAATTCATGCAAAAATAAAGGGTCAGTCGTGTATATGGCCAGCTCATTGGTTGGCTCATCAATAAATAATACAAAAATATATGAAAATCATGCATATGGTGATGGAACTATCTTCATATTATCGTCACTATTTTCTATATATTCCTCAAAGGTCTATCGAAATGAAGCAGTTGGAAAAAATCCAGGTTTATATGCAGATGATTCATATGCTGAAATAATTAATTCTTCCTTTTTCAATCAAAGCGGAAATCAAGGATGCTTTATTTATACAAGCGCAGGCAATGTGGATATAAAACACTCTGCTTTTTATAATGGTTTTTCTAGTAATTCAGGCATTGCAATACATGCAACGTCAAGTAACTTCAACATTTTGTCTTCATCGTTTTATGATATGTTTTCTAATGATATTGGTGGGGTAATTTATCTATATGAAGACAGCAGCCTTTCTATAACAGATTCTAATTTTTCGAATTCTGGCTCAGCAATTGACTCATATTCAAGCTCTATTTTGATTGAAAAAACACTCTTTAAGAACCATTCAAATACTGTAATACGTGCTAGCCAAACCGAAACGCTACAGATATTGGACTCAAGTTTTTTTGAAAATTATGGAATCAACGGTGGAGCTATATATTGCATCCAATGCAATATTATTTCAGTCAACTTGTCTACATTTACTAATTGCTTTGCTGAGTATGGTGGAGCAATTTATGTTAAAAATGAAGCTGATCATGCCAAAGCTTCTCAGCTTATTATTTACTCTTCAAATTTCAAAACAAATGAAGCTATCAATGGAGGAGCAATCTGAACCAATAATTTTAATTTGCTGGTATCTTCGTCAATATTTATAAATAACAATGCTATGTCAATAAAAATAGATAGCATTGAAGAAATAACTGATGGGCTGGGAGGTGCAATTAAAATAAGCTGTCAAGGCTCAAATATTTTCTGCGAGTTTAAATTTTTATCAAATTTTTTTATCAATAATATAGCTACTTACAACGGTGGAGCAGTAAATTGAGATGATTTTAAACCGTTTTTCGAAAATAATACTTTTGAAAACAATTCAGCAGCATATGGACCTGATATTGCCTCTTTTCCTGTAATGATGGTTTCTCTAAGCAATAATGCAAGAAACTTAGAGAGCTCAGTTGGCTGAGAAAACAATAGATTAACACTGAACAGCATTGCATCAGGCCAAAATAATAACCCACCATTAGCATTTGCTTTAGTCGATGATCTCTATCAAATAGTTGCAACAGATAAAATAAGCCAAGCTCAAATAAGTTCAATAACCACAGATGCAATTATATCTGGCTCTTCAATTACTTATGCAAAAAATGGAATCTATTATTTTGATAATTATATAATTTCAGCTAAGCCAGGCTCTTCTGTGGATATTAATATAGTGTCTTCAGCAATAGATACTCAAAAACTGAACATTTCAAGCCAAATTTTACAAATGTCATCAAGTTTTCTTATAAGCGTGAATTTGCGATTATGCGAAATAGGAGAAGCTACTGTTGGCTTAATTTGTGAAGTTTGTCCAGAATTTTATTATAATATTGATCAAAAAATATTTAAATGCTTGGACTGCCCATCCTCTGCGATCTGTTATGGGAATTATACTATGGTACCAAAATCTGGATATTGAAGAGATAATAAATTTACAGATAAATTTTGAGAGTGCCCTTATTCTACTGCTTGTTTAGGATCCCCAAATAGCTCAAATTTGTCTTGAACTGGAGTTTGCAAAAAAGGATATGAAAATAACCTATGCCATTCGTGTGAAAATGGTTATTCAAGATTATTTAAAAATGAATGTAAAGCTTGTCCTGATATAGTCAGCAATATTTTTAGATTAATTGGAATTTCTATATTTTTGCTTTTTATCTTGATCCTTATCTTAAAAATAACAAGAGATTCTTGGTACAAGCCAAATTCTTCTTCTGCTGTTTATTTTAAAATATTCTGGAATTATTTTCAGATTATGATAATCATAGCAACTTATAATTTGAATTGACCAAATGAAGCAATCCAATTTTTTTATATACACACTTTTCTAGACTATATTGGAGGGCAGCTCTTTTCATTTGATTGCTTTTTACAGCTATCGTATTCAAAAAATAAAATTTATTATATAAAAATTTTGATAACGAGTTTGACTCCTTTTGCTATGGTATTTTTATGCTTATTTTTGTGAATTTTAATTTATAAGATAAGGAGAAAAAGCATAAAAGAAGTAAAAGATGATTATATGTTCACTTGTGTTGTTTTGTTATTTTTAATTCATCCAAGCATTATAGACACCATGTTTGGTGTTTTTAGCTGCAAAGAAATAAATTCTGGAGAGTTTTGATTATATGTGGACCTTGGAATTAGATGTTGGGATTATGATCATATTTTTAATATATTTTTGCTAGCTTTGCCTACTATAATTATTTGAGTTATTGCAGTACCTTTGCTATGCCTTTTACATTTAATAAAAAACACAAAGCACCTAGAGGTAATGTGGATGAAAAAAAGATATGCTTTTCTTTGCAATGGATATAACTCAAAGCATTACTATTGAGAATTCATAATTTTATACTACAAAGTAATATTGATTGGCTGTTCAGTATTTTTGTCAAATATATCAGTCAATATACAAGCTCTTACTGCTGCTTTAATCTTTGTGCTATTTTTATATTTTCATACCAGAAATCAGCCATATAATGATACATTATTAAACAAGGCAAAAACATTTTCTAGACTTGTATCTCTGATAACAATTCTCGTTGGTCTTTGCTATTTGACAAACGATTTGGGTACAGTTGCTGACTATTTTTTGATTACTTTTTTGATAATTTTTAACATTTTATTTACATATTGGATTTTGGCTTGCTTCTTGCTTCATTTTACAATTACAAAGAAAATTTTGATTGTAATCAAAAGAATTTTCAATTTAAAAAGAGAAAAATATGCTATTAAAGTGGCTAATTTTGCAGATGAAAGTTATCAGGACCACAACTATAAAGAAGAATTAAGCCAACCTGAAAAAAACGTTAGCACTAAGGGATATTCTGTCAAAACTATACAGAGACTTGCAGAGAATTCAGTTAGTTCATATGAAATAGATCCTTTTCCTTCAGATCAAAGCATTCCAGTTAGCTCAAATGAAATAGAACTTTTTCCTTCAGAGCAAAGCATTCCTGCTTATAGATAAATTAATATACATTTCTCATAAATAGCTTTCATTTTTCAGTTCTATGATTTATAAACCAGTTAAAAATCCATTGGGGCTTAAATATAAAATCAATTTCTTCATTGTTTTAAATTATTTTATTTAATAAAATTTTGCTAATTTTACTCAAATTCTGGTTTATCTATAATAAATATATAAAAAGGAAGCAAGTTACCTAATTCTGCTGATAAATTTTGCTCGCTGTGACAATTGATAGTTGACTTCATATATTAATTCTATTATTTGGGTAATTTTAGCTTATTTTAAGTGGAAAATCCATTTTTTTATTTCTGAAAGCCATCTGAAATCATAATTATGATTCTTAAATAATTTTTAAAAAATTTAACTTATACTTAACTTTGCAAGTGCTGAGACTAATACATTATAAATCAACAAATTAAAATAGAAATACTACTTATTTTAGCTCCTAATCTCTAGATTAGATAAATTAACTCTATCAATTCTTAATTATTTTATTTCATTAAAGGAATTAATATGCAAGTGTTAAATCAATATTGCTGATTTTCTTTGTCTCTAAATCAAATTTTAGAATTTGTGAGCCTGCCATTAAAAAGTATCAAGTTTTGCGGTAAAAAGTTTGATGCCCTAGCATTACTTCTTCTGAAGGTGTAAAGCTGCCGATAAGGTTCCATTTAAAAGGGTTATTTTTATCACTTTGAAGTATATTTCCAGTGAGATCAATCAAATAAGCAGAATTATCGAAATTACAAAGCAATTTTGATTGATTTGCAAGCAAGGCAATATTGCATGAAGAAAACGATAAAGTTAATAAATCTAAAGCAAATATATCTTCGCAATCATACCCTGTAGCCAAAATCATGCCATTCAAAGTGGTCGAAATGCACCATCGAGTTCAATTTGGAAAAGATATTGATGCTTCTCATCTCAACTTAATCAGATTAAATCTCTCAACATACAATTCTCCAAATATATAAACACAATCTTTATAATAAGTGGCAAAGCATTCAACATTTGGTCTTCCTGAAGGAAGAATATAAACGTCATAATTTTCGTTGATAATAAAAGTAATTCCGCTAAAATTAAATCACCCTATAGTGTTTCCATAGCAAAATAGCTTACTGCCGGGCAAAGGACACATGCAAATTCTTTCATCAATATTAGTTTCAGGAAGTGAAAGCCTGCGACGAGATTTTCTAAAAGTTTCAAGATCAATTTCTATTAGATCAGAAGAATCGTCATAAAAAATGTTTATTTTGGATGATTCGATATTTTCTGATTGTATCATTCTTAAATAAAAATGTGAAATTTAGAGATAAAATTAATTACATTTTTCTTATTGTTCTTATTTTTAAATAGAAAACATAAATCTTTTTAAATTTATCAGGTTTTGATAGAGATTTCATAAGATAGTGGGGTAATTCAATAGATGAAGATTCCAAATCTAAAATTCGTAGAAAACCAGAAGTTTATTTGTGATACACTCAAGCATAAATAAATTCTAAAAATTTGCCTCATAGTTTTGAATATCGCTCTTAAGTATTTTTCCAGAAAAATCAAGCAAATAAGCTGAATTTTCTCATTCAAGAAGAACTTTTATTGAATTTATCTCAAGCTTAATTTGGCATGAAGATAAAGACAAAATAGCTAAATCTAATGCAAAAATATCGCTGCAATCGCACGCTGAAATCAAAATCATGCCATTGAATGGAACAAGCGTGTATGCATAAGATGGCCCATGAAGCTTCGCTAGATTTTCCCATCTCCAATTAGTTAAATCAAACCTTTTAATCTCCCCATCTCCACAAATATAAACATAATTGTTAAAATAAGTAGCAGAACACTCATAATATTCAAAGTCTGAAGGGAGTATATTGGCTTGATACTTTTCATCAAGTATAAAAAATATATCTCCCATAAATTCTCAAACAATGCTTCCACAGCAAAAAACCTTGCTTTCTGGAAGAAGGCACATACACATTGCACTGCTGAGATCTCACTTAGGAATATAAACTTTGTGTAAAGAGCGGCTTAAATGATCAAGATTTAATACACAGAGTTTGCAGCCTGAAAACGACATTAGTTCAGAAGATTCGATTTCATCAGCTCGGCTATCTTGTTGTGGTTTTTCCAAAATTTTCATTTATAATTATTGATTGCGCAGAGAAGGGATCTAAAAATATTATTTGGCAATTATGTAATATAGATATTAAGCTTTGATTGATTCAACATTAGTTTTGTATCAATTTCGGCTAGAAATAAAACATCTGCGAATCTTCAATATACATTTTTTAACATATGATTAGATGAGAAG
>CATKHM010000501.1:0-17873 GCA_949751825.1 Blepharisma undulans
CCCTTTCAATTAATTGCTGTCCCATTACTTCTTTAAAATCATTTTCATATAAATTTACATACACTTTGGATAGTTTACCTTTAGTGACTAAATCTGGGTAAACAGAAAAATCAGTTGCAAATTGTATAAAGCTTTGTGAGGATATCTTATTTTCATGATTTAGATAAACTTTAGCATACACCTCTAGTGT
Source organism: Blepharisma undulans (assembly GCA_949751825.1). Taxonomy (NCBI): domain Eukaryota; phylum Ciliophora; class Heterotrichea; order Heterotrichida; family Blepharismidae; genus Blepharisma; species Blepharisma undulans. The sequence continues at coordinate 191 of CATKHM010000501.1, forward strand.
TTTATGTCATATATCAAGTGTTCTTTCTGTTGACGGGTCATAAATCAAGTCTTTTATTGATACCGACCTAAGTGAATTTTGAGATTTTCTTGGAGTTTTCAACAATAATTGAATGAAAATTTCTAATTCATCTTCATCATTAGGATCGCTTATCAATTTCTTCGATATTATCTCCAATGACTTAATAAACTGATTAAAATTCATTTTTCCTGATTCTTCTGCAGCTTGAAAGACAAACTTTGGAGAAAGCACTCCATCATCGATCGAATGTGGTCTTTTCACAAGAGAAAAGTAAATAATTTCAATTTCTTGTCTTTCTAAATAAAACTCTGATCCCTTATATAATAAACCTGCATCTTCGAAAATTTTGACATATTGAAATAGTGATAGTAATTTTTGATTGGAAGTTGTCCCATGCAAGCAATAATCTCTGAAAACATCTTCGATCTCATTTCATTTTGATTCTAAAACTCCACTGAATTTTCCTTTTCTATCCAAACAAAACCGCTCAGTCTTTGTGAGATCTCTGGATATTGATGTAGAAATAAATGAAATTCTCTGTGTAGATGACAACGAAAGCTTATTGGAGTGGGGCTTGCTTATTTTGGAATGCCAATTAGAAAATCCATTTGATCTCTCCATTCTTGAAAGAATAAATTCTGTTCTTTCTCTAACTGTAGAAAATTCTTGGTGAAATTTGCCATAAATAGCAGCTCTTAATAGAAATAACAGAAATTTTTTCAACGTAAATGCCCTGCCTTTATCATTGATATTAAAGTATGCGAGTTCAGGAATTTCTTCGTTTGATTCAACGAGATCTTGCCATATTTTCAATAGAAGTACCCTTGGTAAAATATCAGGAGTAATCATAAATTCTGTTGCTAGAGAGTATAGCGATGCTCATGATTTTTTGCTTAAAACATTTTTATCTTCTGGTGAAATATCTTCCCAAGGGAAATAAGCTTTGTAAATTTCTTGCAAAACAAATATTGAGTCTTGCAAAATTTTTGCTGATTCAGTATCAAAATCAAAATCTGACTGATTAAATGTATCGACTTGTCCTTGCTCTTTCAAATTATCATACAAGGGGAAAATATGTGCGTCTATCATAGATACTAGTCCTTGATATGAGTGATTTCCTTTTTCAACCAGAGTTGTAGAGATTTTAACCATAATTTCACAAAAACTCTCAAAAGATATGCACTTATCACGCTTTGCCTCAGAGCTGATAATTATGTCACATTCTTCTCTGCTTAATAAATTTGGAAGAACTTTAATATCACGCAAAAATTTTGAAAGTTTAGGAAGCGTTAATAAGTTTGTATTGTTTCTGGACCCCAAGCATGAATAATGTAAATATAAACGCCTGAGCTTATTTTTTATTTCCATTGGTGACTTTCCTTCTGTTATTGATTTTGTTGATTGTGGTGATTGGAGATGCTCAAAACTTGAAGTGAATTTTGATTCCATATCTTGTTTAAATAAATATGTTACAGTTTGATATTTGATAAAATAAAATTTGAGGCAAAAATTAAAAATAAACTGATGTTCAATCCGAGCGAAAAAAAATCAATCAATCTTTCTTTATTTTTTAAAATTTATTTCTGCTCTAGATTCAACATATAACTTGTTATAATATTTGAGCATTTCTATAGAAAGAATTAAAGTAATTTTCTGGTGTTTCTTATATAATCCTATCAGTTCATATTTCAACGACAAAATAAACTTAAAAAATTATAGCAATGGATTCATCTTCAAGCTCAGATGAAGAAGAAGTGAGAGGAAATGAAATAGTCCTCAATGTAGCCAATACCCAATACGAAGTAGTCCAAGAAGTTGCCAACATCCTAGGCTGAAAGCTAAGCTTTGACCCAGAAGATTCTGAAGCTGACGTTTATTGACAAGATTCAGCTTTGTCTCCAGAAAAGCTCTCTCAGCTGAAAACATTCCAGCGAATCAATCACTTTCCTGGAATGTACGCAGTCGCAAGAAAAGACCATCTGGGTAAAAATTTAAAAGCAATGAAACTGATGTTCCCTGAACATTATAACTTTTTTCCTCCTACTTGGATACTCCCCAAAGACTTTAACGATCTGAAGACTCAGTTTAATTCTAAAAGAGCAAAAACCTTTATTTGCAAGCCTGAAGCATCTTGTCAAGGCCGTGGGATCTTTTTAACAAGAAAGCTGGAAGAAATCCCTGAGCACTGTGTAGTTCAGAGATATCTTCATAAACCTTATCTAATTGATGGGTTAAAATTTGATCTTCGAGTTTATGTTTTAATAGCTGGCTGCGACCCTTTAAGAATGTTTATTCATAAAGAAGGATTAGTCAGGCTTGCGACTGTTCCTTATCAGCCACCTGTGACTAGTAATTTGGGAGACATGTGCATGCACTTAACGAATTATGCGATCAATAAATTTAACCCTGATTTTCAGTTCAATACAAGCGAAACTGATGATTATTCAGGCCATAAAAGAAGTTTAAGCACCTTTATGAAGAAACTTGAAGAGCAAGGCGAAGATGTAGATGCTATTTGGAAAAGGATTAGTGATGTCATTGTCAAAACTGTTTGTATTGTTCAGCCATTATTGGCTCATTTATATAGATCTTGCCAAGCAGCAGATCCTACAAATTCGATCTGCATGCAGATTTTGGGATTTGATATATTTTTAGACCATAAACTTAAAGCACATCTACTAGAAGTTAATCATACTCCAAGCTTTACTACTGATACTCCTCTTGACTCAATGATCAAAAAGGCTGTAATTGGAGATGCTCTTAGAATGATGGGCTTACAAAAAGGAAACAGAGCTGAGTATTTGCAAAGGCATCAAGGAATGGTATTTTTAAGGGCCAATAGAGGAATAAAAGAGATAAGAAACATGAGGACTGAACTACAAGCTAAATCACTGAAAGAAAAAGAAGAGCTCGAAAAGAAGTTTAGAGGAGGATATACAAGAATATATCCCACAGAAGATAATACAATGTATGAGCAATTTATGCTGGCAGCTCGTGATATTTGGCTTACAAATGTCGGCATAAAGCCAAAAGCTAAAAAAGAGACAAAAGAAACAAATCCTCCCCAGAAGCCTGCTCAACCGATTCCTCCTCAAATCCCTGCTGCAACACCTTCACCAATTTTAGTTTCGAAACCTAATCCAATACCAAAGCCTTTGAGTTCTGCAAATAGTCAAAATATCAACAAATCAAAAAAAGTAACTGTGCCTGCATCGGTATATAGATTGACCAAAAGCACAGAACGTCCAAAAGTGGTGAAAGAGGCGAAACTACCAGCATTGAAAATAATCAATGGAACTTATATACAGCCCAGACTTTTTGAGTTTAATGATTCAGCTTTGACAGTCTTAGCCAGAGAAGGATCAATCAAAGCAAAGTTCATGCTTAATGAATAAACTGTAAGTGTAATAAATTGTCATTTTCATGTTACCAAAGTATTTTAACCTAATTACGATGCTAAAATCTATATTTTTGCCAGTATATCCATAATACTTGGGATGCTTCAAGTTAAAGTCTCAATCAAATCATTGAATTTTAAAATATTACGAGCCAATGGATAAGGACTTTTGATTCTAAAATATTGTTGAAAATTTATTTAAATACTTTTCTTGTTTTAAAAACCTTCATGATTAAGAGGTATTTTGAACATCACATAATTTTAAATCCTTTTTATTTCCTCATTAATTTGAAAAATTTTGATATTAATATTAAATCTAATCCCGATCAGATATCTTCTTTATTTATTTTAACTGTTTCAAACAGTGAAATTATCTTGTTAAATTGATTCTATTGAAATTAATATTAATTATAATCCCGATCAGATGCCTTCTTCATTTGCTTCAACAGGTACAAACAGTGAAATTGAAAGCTTAAAAGATGTTTTAAGTAACGAAGAAGTTCGCTATGTTCGTAAAGGCTATGGATTAATAACAGCAGCCTTTCTCGTCTGTTTTTATTTTTTCATTTTCCCACAGCTATTATTTTCTCTATATATCAGGTTGCCTTATGAAAATAAAGAATTCATGTATACATTTGGACTTATCTTTATCCATCTATCTGTTTTTGCGTTGGCGAACTTTGGGATATATTTAATATATCATTCTGAAATGCCATTTTTTGAGCGCTATAAAATTACAAGTGAGCCGTGGCCATGGATAAGTGATCCTGAAGGGTTCAAAGAAACCAGGAAAAATACAATTAAAACTGTTATATTGAATCAGCTTGCTATGTATCCTTTGGTTGTAGTTGTTTCAGGGTATATTGGAAATGTAAACTTTCAAGTAAATCCAAGCTTGTTTCCTTCTTGGAAAGAATTGATTCCTCAGATTGTCTTTTTTATGGTAATAGAAGATACTTGCTTTTACTGGTCTCATAGACTGCTGCATACACCTTTATTTTATTCAAAAATTCATAAGCAGCACCATGAGTATACAAATACAATAGGAATCGCTTCAGAGTACTCAAGCCCTATTGATTTTATACTTACAAGTGTTTTGACTTCAGCTATTGGCCCTTTATTATTAAAAGATTGCCATATTGCAACACTTTATATGTGGACAGCCTTGAGAATTCTTGAAACAGTTGATGGTCATTGTGGGTATGATTTTTCATGGAGTCCGTTCAGATTACTTCCTTTCTCTGGAGGTGCGAATTATCACAACTTTCATCACTCGCATAATGTTTCAAATTATGGATCTTTTTTTACATATTGGGATACCATTTGCCAAACAAACATGCATTATTGGAGATATCTTTCAAAGCAAGAAAAAGGCAATTAATGTCAAGATTAATAAATTTGTTCTTTTAAATTAGCTAATTCTGCATCAATTATGGTGCTGCTTCTTGCCTTTGATTTTTCCAGCAAAGATTTATAGAACTGATATTATAATTATTATTTGGTTTTATAAAAATACAATTATTATTTCACTTTGGTAATTTTTTTTAAAACATGAAAGCCTATTCATACTTGTTAAATATGAATTCAATATTTTCTTTTGGTGAAGCAGCAAAACTAAATGGTTTTCAACACCAGAGACATTTTTCGCCAATAAATGAAATTTTAAACAGCAAGAATGAGTCTAGATCAAGCATACAAAGAAGACTTTCAAATATCCGAGATGAGAAAGTCTCTGGGGATCTTGATGATTTGAAGCGAATAATTGAGAAATGCATTCGATCAAAGTCAAATCCGAGAAACTCTTCCTGGATAAAGGATGAAGAGGAGGTTAAAATATCAAATAATGATTCAGAAAGGAAGTATGATATCAAACCTAAACAGAAAGTTCAGAAAAGTGAATTTTTATTTCAAAAGCCAAAGAAGAAAAAGATTAAAATACCATCTTTAGTAATCTCAAATCGAACACCTTCTCCAAATATTTTTTTAAGCAAGCCAGTTAGTTTTCCAAATAATAACCGTATTTCGAAAGATTTAGATAAAGTTCGACAAAACATAAAACAAAGGCTACATTATTTATCGAAAATAAAAGATTCCTCTGGTAATGGCAAATTTGATAACATGGAAAATAGTTTGGCATCGAAATCATTATTACTGAAATCAATTCAGCTGCTTTCTCCTATACATAAAATACCAAAAACGCCGACAAGTTTCATTTAATATTCGATCGAAGTATCATTTTATTACATTAAATAAGCAATTTATCAAGTAATTGCTATTAATTTTGTTGAGTTAGTATCTATTTTTATTTAATAACTCAATCTATTAAATTTATTGTAGCTATAAATTTCACCAATAATAATTATTCATATAAATGAATTTGATAGCAATTGACTGCTTGTAATTAATGTGGAGACCATTTGCTTCGAAATTCGCAACACATTCATTTGATAATTATTCAAACAACCTTGATAGAGCAGAAACAGCGCCTTTAGCAATTATTAAAAGCAGAAAGCAAGATGTCATTTTAGAGATGCTATTCCCCTTCAAACAAAAAAATGAAAAATCTGTCGAAAGAGCCCAAAAACTAGGAGAACTCCAAGAGAAAGTTAAAAAGCAGAGACTCTTAATTAAGAAAAAAGACTTATTGTATAAACAAAGAAAAGAGTCAATAATCAAAAGCCAAATTGAGAGTCTCAGCTTAGAAAAAGAACAAAGAAAAAATGCTATGACAAAGATCAGAGCATTTGCAGCTTCGACACCTAAAGTAAGAAAAAGAAATATATCTCCAGTGTCCAAATCGTTAAGTCCAATAGCTAAAATAGAAGATGGATCTAATTCCTTTTTTTTAACAGCCATCAATAATGCTCATATTAACCTTCATTCCTCAACTCCAAATCGAGTCAAGAGAAAACAATCTTTGCCTAAAATTAAAAATAAAAACTTTATATCTCTCAAAAATTATCAAGAAAAACTTTTAAAGAGGCTTGAATCGAAAACGCCAACTTATATTAAACAACTTAAAAAAGAATTTGATAAAATTAGAGAAGAGCATGATTTAACATTCGCCGAATACCAAGAAAAAAAGAGATTAAGAAGGCATTCTGCTTTTCCTGTTATTCGATTTAAGTCTCCATTATAATTTGAAATATCTGTCAAGTAATAGATGTAATTTTTTTTCTAAAATTTTAAAAGAAACTCCAGCTTTATGAAATATTTTATTTAGAAGACAATTAAAATAGTTTTTATTATAATCTTAAGAATGATTTGGAGCTATATTTTCTTCTTTGTGTAATGATGAAAAATAATTTTGTTTTATAAATTCGTATATAAATTCAGCACCTCGAGATCTAGGCCAGAAAAGGTAGATTAAAATAATAAATTTGATTGGATAATAGTATGGAACTCAAAAAAGCATACTTACCCGAAGCTGGTCTAAAAAACTATAAAAGGCAAATATTATTCAGTATGTCATTCATTGCTTCTTCTCTTGCTGCAAATTTTTTTCAATTGAGGAAAAACTCATGTATGAAGGATATAAAATGCCAAGCAAGTCTACTATACCCTTTTCGAAAAATCCTATGATTACCAAAAAGAATGCAAAGAGAATCATTAAGGATGCAATATAGGAAGGCTGAAGATTTGTTTTTACACTAATCCACGAAACAATCGGAATTTCGCTGAAATCAGAATTCAGAGACTCTATTAAATTGTCTTTTTCCATTTTATTTTTTATCAGAACAAAAATGGAAGGCTAATACTCAGTAGGTCTGAAGAAGACTCGAGAAAATTAAAGCAATTGTCATAAATTAATTTGATGAAATATGCATCTTTTTGAGCAATCTGGCTGTAAAAAGCAAATATCTGGTTGCATTTGAATGAGTGAGCAGTTCTATTAATTATTTTCAGCGAATTTATTGGAATTAAGTTAAATTGCCTTTCTTAATAAACAAGATTTGGAAAATTTCAAATTAAATAGATCTTATAAGAATTAATTAGGGTATTTACTGTTTCTATTATTTTTAGTTAAAATTATAAGAATAAGTGTCATTTTTGAATTAATTTATCTATTGATTTAATTATTTTGATTTCAGCTTTCTGATTTCTGGCCCTTTGGCTATTCTAGCTGCCTGATTTTGCCGTTGTGATGATTTCTTCTTGAGAAATGGAAAGCAAGCATTATTTTTCATGTAAGCTATATTAAAGTAAGTAAATTCTCCCATATCTTTATGAAAAGCCCATGTATCTGAAGACAATGTTCTATAAAACTTTGGATTTCTATTTTTATTAGGAGCCTCTATATGAGGACCAAGTGGTGTAAATCTATTATATGGCCACCCATCCTTACGCGAAGTGCTCATCATTTGGTCTTGCTTGACGAGTTTTGTTTTCCACAAGTCGCATGATTCGCTATTTTTATTGAAAGTTTTTGCTCTGACACTTGCATTTTGCAATGAGGCTTGTGAGTCTAGAATGCCACCTTTTCTGAGATCAGTTATTGATATCGATTTGTTGTTCAGAAAAGGAAATATTTCTGTTCTATGGAAAAAGCCGTCTCCAGTAGATCTCAAAGATCCAAGTGCTCCTTGCTTGAGATTTGTGGTATAAGCCAGTGGTAGCCTTTCTCTTTCATACATTATATTACTTATCAACATTTTTTTGAGTTTTTCTGAGTGAGTTAAATTAATTCAAATTACTATCAATTAAGGAAATTAATCAATGCTTTAATAAAACATACAATTTTTAACTATAGCATTCAATCCATATAAAATCAAAGCTAAAAAGATATATTTTATACTGAGAAACTGCATAAATAAAAATTTATCTAGAAATGGTTTAGGTAAGAATACTTGAATTATTTATGATTGCAATGTTTATGTGTAATGGATAATATTGGTATAAGAATAAATTTATTTTATATTAATCTGATATTAAGTATTCTAAATCATTCTTAAAAAAATCATATGAATGTAATAAATATTAACAGAAAAAGAAAAATTGTATATAAAATACACTAAATTAAAACACATTTGCACTTGTTATTATGAAAATCTTGAATTTGAGGACATAAAACACTAATTTGATACATTTTAGTAAGTTCTTCGACTTCTTCTATTGCCTTTTTTCCTCTATTATCATTTTGTGACTTATTTTTAGTCCTATTCAATGCAAGAGCTATTTCTTGTACAGATTCCACTTGGCTATTTATTTCTTGCCCAGTTTTCTTTTTAGCAGATGTTTGATAGCCCTCCCTTATCATGTTATATATTTCTCAAAATTCTTCCTTCCAAGAATCCTGATAATCTGAGCCCAATTCGTTGAATTTTGAAGTTGCTTCTCCAATAAGGTTTTGTGATGTCAAATCTTCTGCTTTCCTCGCGAGTTGGTGCAAACCATTGATAATTGAATCTTCAAGAGCAATATATTGGTTTAAGAGCACTTCTAGCTCTGCTCTAATGATATTTGGGACTTTGAGTTGATCAACAATAGTTTCCAAAACTATCAATCTGTCCTCCAAATCATCTATATCTCCAATTTGAGTCTCCATAGAATCAGACCTGTCCGCCATTAGGCAAGAAAATAACTTTAATTAGAGAAGTTTTGAAATCAAGAATTTAAGCCATAGAGTAAAATGGCTAAAATCGAATTTATTATATCAAATTATGAAGATAATCACCAAATTATGATTATATAAGATAACTTCTAATATTTTAAAGGAGTTCTATTTGCCTTATGCGTATGTAATTAATATTAATGAATAAATATCAATTTGATACCAATCTGCATTTTAATTTATGTTTAAAAATCGATATCTATTTTAAACTTCTGGAATATAACCATTAAAACATTAATTCTCCAGAATACTATTTGCTCCTAATATCCTGCTACTCCATGATTGCAGTCTTCTCCATCTTGGAACGTCAGGCATAGCTTCAATCTTTTGTGTAGAATCGTTTTCTTGATTTGCAACTCTGGAAACTTTTGAAATTTGTGTCATAGTTTGTGTAAGGTCTTCTGAAAATGCTTTCTTTTCAATTAATATATTCAAAATTTCATGCGCAGTGAGTTCTGTATTTTGCAATAACAACAAATGTTTAATCCATGGTGTTATTGATAATTTTATAGAATTTGCCAGAGAAAATACATCTTCGACTAATGTTTTTGTTATTCCAAGTGACAATTCATTACTTTTTACCAATTTAAAAGCTGATTGAATCACAGCTTCTGGAAACTTAATTATTTTGCTTTGAAGATGCAAAAATAGAATAGCCCAAGGTTCCTCTTTCATTTTACCTCTTAAAGCTGCCACAAATTTTGCTATTTTCCCTCTAAATTGTGCCAAATCTCCATTAAAAGTGCTCTCTGCAAACTGTGCCAACGAATAGTTATCATCAGTAACCCTTGATCTTTTTTCAAATTTGTCTATCAATCCAAGAATTTTTTCTTCTTTTGTATTATAATTTTCAAACTGCTTTTTCCAATAATTTTCAGTCAATCATATATATAAACAGTCAAGACCTCTTGCTAATACATAAAGCTGAGGCAGTGATCCATGTGTAGAGTCATGCCTAAGATCCACCAAAAATTCAGGCAGTCCTATGCTTTTTGAAGCCATAGATACTGATTTGGCGAATTTTGCATCTTGATTAAGATCACACAATTGGTTAACTATTCTTGAAATGCACATCCCCAATGAAAGTCTGGCGACTTCAGTTGTTATAGATAAAATATCAGGAAAATTGCATGTGCCAGTCAATTCTTTGCAAACTTTCAGTATTGCTCTTGTTGCATCAACTCTTACCGGCAATGGCATCCTTATTGCTCATACTTCAAGAATTTCAAGTGCTTTTTCTTTATCTTCTTGCAAGAATTTCCATGCTTTTAGTCATTCATCTCAGTCTCTCCATGGCACTTTTTTAGGAGCTTCCATGATTTTTATGATTAAATCGATTAATTATACTTCTGCTAAGTTATCAAGCTGCTCTTTGATTTTTCCAAGCATTCCCAGCATAATTTCTACTCTTGATCTTGTAAGCTCAATAATTTCTTTTTTCCCTTCTATATTTAATTCTAATGAAGCCCTTGGAATCCTTGGGGTTTTTTCTAGCCCAGAACTGGCTGTACGGATGTCAATTCTCCAGTCATAAGAAGTTAATTTAGGCAAATTAGGTTGCTTGCTAACTTTTCTTAATTCATTTTCTAGCTCAAATAGCAAGGAATTTAGAAGTTCCTTTAGTTTTTCATGAAAATCTGCTGGGTATTCAATCCTTGACTCTTTCAAGTAAACAATTGTGAGATTTGTAATTGCAGATAGCAAGGAATTAAATTCATTGTCTGTGAGCTCCATACTACTTTGAATTTCTTGCAATATTCTTGGGATTGGAGGAGTTTGGCTTGCAAGCCTCACAAGAGTTTTTACTTGATTTTTAGAAGTTGCTTTTAATAGGAAACGAAGTGAGGAAAAATCAATCTCCATCTTCTTAATATGAGAGAAAATATTCGGTTTTCATAGTGAATATCAACAAATAAAATTTTCAAGTATTCTTTTGAAATATTTTAAAATTATGATTAAAATATTTTCTTTGAAGTCAGGATACTGAAAAATCATATGTAATTGCAATTAGAATGAATTTATATATATACGCTATTTTATAATTTTACAAAAATCTAGCAACTAGCTCGCCTGACTCCAATTCTTCCATTTCTCAACTTCTGTGATCTATCTTTGTGAATTTTTCTTTTAATTTTTGGTCTGGCTTTGATTTCTTCAATTTCTCCTCATTTTTCTGTCGGTGAATATTGAGGAGACATAGCTTTCCTCCTCTTATCATATCCTCTTCTTGTCAAGTATGAAGAAACCGTACTCAACAAGTTTTCAATTTGGCTGTTTGGATCTGAAAATTCTTGCTTAACCCCCCAAGTTTCATCTATTGAAGCATTTTGACTTTGTAAACAATTCGTTGACTCTTGGCTTGCAGCAGATCCTTTATTTGATCCATATATTGGTGATGCAGCTGATTTACCACCTTCTTGCAAATTCTTAACAGAGGAAATAATACTATTAAAAGCAGAATACGATTTTGTATGTTTAAATGTTTTTCTTCTGCTTGTAGTTGTTTTGCTTTTTTTTGGCGAAATCCCAATATTTTTTTTAGTAGAAAAATTTCTTTTTTCAAAGCTTTCAATGCTGTAGTTATTATTTTTGGTTTGTCTTGGGTCTAAATTTATATCAACATGCAAAATTTTTCCAGAAGTCAATGGTGAGCTGTATATTAAATCTTCATTTAACTCAGGAGAATAAACTTCTTCTAATTCTTCTGAAGAACTCAATAATGGAGATGTTATTTCTTCTTTATATTTAGCATGAAAAAGTTCCATTCATCCAACAGGTAGAGGCTCAGAACTAAAATAGGTGTCGTCTGGCATGTAAATTGATTTATATTTGGTAATATTAACAGGAAGTCTCCTGGGATTAACAGTATGGTCTTTTGCTAAGCCAAATACAAATTTTAAGCTCATAAAATGAGCTTGATGCGCAAACAAAGGAACTTCTAGCAGCTGTGTAATTGAGTCTTTTTCTTCCATTTCACACGAAAACAGCTTCAAAGGAGAAGATTCCCCAGTTGAAATTATTTTTGTTTTATTTTCTGTTATAGCGATATTCATTAATTCTGAGCTACAGAGAGCTTTGGCATGGATTACATCTTGAGTAAAAAAATAAAATAATCGTGCCCTTCTCAATCTCAATTTGTCAGGTTTGCGAAGCTTGTGAGATAATTTTATGACATGAGACTGCTCAAAGATGTTGAAATGAAGGTATAAATTTTGATTTTTCCAACCCTTGAAGCTTGAGTATTCAATATGTTTTATATATATCAAAACCCTCCATTGCATCGCAGAAGAAGGGAGAAAAGGAGGATGCTCATACACTGATTTTCTTGTCAAATCTTCAGGGGTAATAGAAATATTTAGCTTTTTCGCCAATTTGGTTTCAATTTCCATTAATTCATATTCTTGGAGAACCAATAAGTGGCACATATTGCATACTCTAACTCAGTGGCTTAAAAAATCAATAGCCAAAGGCCGTATATGAGAAAGTTTCAAAGACTTTCTGCCTGATTTTCTTGTATGTCTTTTGAACAGCAAAAGCATTTTATAAGGCAAAACATGCTCGAGTTCAAGAAGTTTGAACGGAAGTAAGCATAATTTGCAATGCATTGAGCTCAATCGTTGCTCTCTTATTTCTTCTATTTCGTCTCTGATAGCAGCTGGAGATTTCAGCTTCTCACTCTCAATTCTTAATTCCCTGCATTTTAGGGCATTTTCATCTAAATTGAATCCTTTACAGCCAATAAATCAGCATATCCCATTTTTATCCTTTATAAAATCAAGCACAATCTCTGTGATTCTAACTGCGTATGCTATCTGTAAAAATTCCACAATTTGTTTTGCATTTTTTTCTAAATCTAAAATGGCCTCTCCGCGGAGCGGATATACATCTATTGCATCAACTATTTCACAGCATACAAGTATTTTTGTTTGGGAGTATTTTTCCATTGCTCTGTTACTACTAGTTATATAATATGCACAGGATGCTTTATTATCTTTGTTTTTGCTGTTGAAAAATAGCCTAATAAGGCTAGGCCGGTCGCTATAGCTTTTTATATATTTTTGAACCATTGTTCCACTTACTAAGGTGCCTTTAAGTATCTTGTCAGAAAATTCAATAGAATTCAGAGGGTTAGCTTCCATTTCAATAGCATTCATTGGATGTCTAAAAACAGCTATGATTGCTAAAGGATCATCTATATTTCCTTTTAGCGCAGCATGAACCTGAAATTTATTGTAATCTTGAACTATTTTTACCTTTCCAGTTCCTTCATTTGTTGAAATTCAATAAGTTGCAGATTCTGCTATATAAAAAGTTTGAGGGATATTAATCTGAAGCGTAGAACAGGAGATTTTTGGATTAATCAGAAGGGCCTCATAAAAGTAAAATCCAGGCTTAAACGGAGCTGTGGTATATCTTGGGTCATTGGCTTCAAATTTGATTTTATTAAAAGATTGTAAGTATTTTCTTCTATAAAAGGCCTCTTGCTTTGTGCGAACTTCTTCTTGCCTTTTCATTTCTTTGTCATATCTTTCATTGAGTTTTCTTTGCCGTTCTAGTGCTTTTAATTTTTCGAGTTCAGCATATTGCTTTGAATAATTGTCTTTAAAAATACTTTTATCAGCTGATTCTTCAGGCTTTTGAAGACCTGTGTGCGTAAAAATCTTTTCTGAATTTAGCTGTTTTACAAGCATAGCTTGGAATATAGGATTTTCATCGAGTCCTTGCTATATAAAATCTACCGGGATTTCAATTTCTTGTTTCGCTTCTGTTAAAAATACCTTTTCTGGGATAAGAGAGAGGGTAGGAGACTGTCTATTTGTGAAATTTAAATTGGGTAAATGACGAGATGCATCCATTTATATAAAGATTTAGCTGTAACTTCTGCGAAAATAAATTTATATTTTGCAAATCAAACAAATATTGAATTATATCATAGATATCAAAAAAGTTATGCATAAGATTTTATTAAATCTTAGGATAATGAATTTTTGGTTATTGAGAAAAATGGAAATTAATTATCAATAAGATCACTGTATGAATCAGCAAGTTAAAAAAGCGGTGACAGAGATCTCTTCTAAAGTCAATTATGCAACGTCAATTTCTTACTATTATAATCCTACTGATAACTTTTTTAGAAGATTTGCTTGGAAAATTCTTACAAGATACTATTTATCACAAATCAAAGGCACATTGTTGGATTTTGATAAAAAAAGCTTCACCAATGAGGCTAAAGAAATATATACAACTGCATATACAGCTATAAATAAAGGAGATAGAGCAGATCTTATGAAATTATTGACTTTTCCAAATTACGAATGCCTCAAATATTGCCAAAAGATCAATATCAATCCGCCATTTAACCTATATCCTGAAATCTATTCAGCGAAAGTTGTCCAGGCAAGTGTCACATCTGAAAAAGGCGATATTGTAGGCATCAATAATTTTGCTCATGTTACTCTTGAAATGGTTTGCAAAGATGATCAAGGAAATCAAGTCACTCAACATAATGTTTTTGAAAGAAGCCTTGATGCCTCAAAAAAGAAGCAATGGAGAATCGCTTTGATTGAAGATTACAAAAAATAATAATTTAGACAAGAATCATTAGTTTAATATAATAGGAAAGTTACTTGAGATTGTTGGAGAATCTTTAAAGCTTGATTTTTTCTATTAAAATATTCTTTCTAGCAATAACTCTGAATAAAGATTCTTGAACTTTTATGTTGGCAGAATATTAAAGAATTATTTCGTGAAGTTTATATATTTTAATGATGAAAGATAGATTATCATATTTGCTTGAACTATTTTGATATTATAAATATTTCCGCAGCTTAAAGCGAAGAGAATACTGAGTTTTTATCAAATTCAAATAGTTTAAAGCATAGCAAATTTTTAATATTTTAAAGTATCATAATTCTGATGAAGTAATATAAATTATCTTTAAATGTGCCAAAAACTTTCTTATGACTGTAGAGTGGACTTTATGACTGCTATACAACTAGCAAGTTATTACAAAATTAACTAATAAAGTAAAAAGATTATTAGCTTCTATTATAGATTTAGTAAATGCATTTTACATAGTTCTGTGATAGCTAAGAGAACACATGATTCATTTAAATATATTTTATTAGGACTATGCTGATTATCGAGATTCTTCTCATCTCTTGAATGATTAGTACTAAGATGTTAAAGTGAAGTAATTTCTTTCAAAATTTTATATGTATTTAAACTTTATATATATAAATTATCTAAATAAATATTGCATGCATAGCATAAAGCATGGCTTAGCCCTAAAGGAGTTGAATCCAAGAGCAGTTCCCGAGGAGCAAGATATACCGTTAAGATTGAAAAAGCTTCTAGAAAGCAACAAGCCCAAGAAGAGTGCAGAATTGCCCAAAAAGTTTATACAGACACAAGTTAAGCCAGCAAAACCACAAGAGGTGAAAAAGAGTGAAAAGCCAAAAGCAGAAAGCCCGAAGCAAGTGACTGATCAGTATAAGAAGCAATTGGAATATTCTCGAAATTATGAAGCTTACATGAGTGAATCAAAACAAGGGTTTATCAAAGATGATCTTTTTGATATCCCTAAGAAAAGCACTGCCACTGTTCCTGTAAAGCCGCGGCCTGATCCAAAGCCCCAAAAAGACGTGGATGCACTCATAGCTATCGCGATCCAAAAGAAAAAGAAGCGAACCAATGAAAAAGGAATTAAATTAAAATCCGGGCAAGGCCTTTTGAATGGTTACATGATTTGGTGTGCAAGATGCTCTAAGAACCATCCCAGCGATTTTCACCAGAAAGCAAAAGCAGTCAAGAGCACATCAAGTCCTACTCTTCCCCTAAAAAGGGATAGGCTGGAGGCGCCAATTGTCAGCAAACAGAAAGAGAGCAGCCCAGCTGATGAGTATAGCTATGAAGAGGAAGAAGAGTATGAAAATGAAGACGAGGAGTCTGATTTGGATGGGTTTATTGAAAGAGACGACTGCCAAAATAAAGTGTCAAAAATCGTCAGAAAAATGTATAATTATGATCCAACTAAATATAGAGATATTGATCGACTATCAACAAGAGATATGGAAGTCGGAGCTGAGAGAATATTCAGAGAAGAAGATTATAGCGCAAAAATAGGCAGATATGAAGATCGAAAAGAGTTTGAAAAGCTGAAGCGAAGATATTAATTAATTAGATTGGATTTTATATTAGCTTGAACAACTCTTTTATTTTTCAGTAAACTTAGGCTTTTAGAATTATTTAAATTTATTGTGTATAATAATTATGTCAGACCAAGGAACTACTAAAAATGAATATCTCAGCAAAGAAGAGCTAATTGATCGAATTTTGCAACTACAAGAAACCTTACAGGAATTAACAGGTCGAATTGAAAGTGTTAGAAATGAAAACCAAAGTCTCCATGATGAAAATGTTGTCTTGAAAGAATACATTAACAATTTGATGGTGAAAGCAGGAAATCTTGGTTCAGAAAACCTCTCATAGATTGATTTTATAATCTAATTTCAAAATATTTGCATAAAACTTGATAAACCTTTATTTAATATCATTTTCAATTTCCAAATTAACTAAACACTAATTTATTTCTTACAATTAAAACAACAAATTCTAAGTAAAATGAATTTAAATGCCATTTCAATATATTTGAGTATGGAAAAAGTGTTTATAATATCATCTAACCCTTTCTTTATGGAGATATTGCCAACTCTGGTGAGCATTTGGCGTCAGTGTTTTTTTCTTTTCTTCTTATTGGCTTTTTTTCTTGAAAGCTAAAAAAATTTGAAAAGCTTGATTCCAGCCTAGATTTAATCATTCCTATTGAAAAAGATTTTTCAAAAACTGATCCATTTATGTTTCAATCATTTTCTACGAAAAACTTCCTTGGAGGCTTCTTATTACACAAAGCACTAAAGCAATTGGAACAAAATCCTCGTAAAGCATAAGGATTATATTTCGGCTTTGTTCAAGTTTTCTTGATAAATTCTTTAGATGTTTTTCCCATTAAGGTTATATATGTATGAAAAATTGTGAGTCCAATAACAAACCACCCAATCTAAATTAAAAATACAAGCGAAATATACATTAATAGTACTATACTTCCTCCAGCATTATCAATTGCTTTAGTAATTTGATTTTTAACGCTCATATCTTTTGTATCATTTGAAACATCAATTATATTTCTAACCACAAAAATTAAATTAAAAATAATCAGTACTGATAAGGTGTACAAGAATCCCAAAAATGTTTTATAATTTCTTTTTCCTATACAGTTTCCAAGCCACGGACAATGATGATCGAATTTTTCTACACATAAATCACAATCAAAGCAGTGTGAAGATCTAGGCGGCCTTAGTATATAGCCTGAATAAGTGATACATGTTTTGCAAAATTTCATTTTAGTAAGTCTCCCACAAATTGGTATTTCAAAATATGAGTTATCCATAGGAGATGGTTTAGATGGCTCATTTTTTAGAGCAGTTGAGATCAATGGAGACCCTATTGGCCCTCTTGCATAAGGAGAGATTTGTTTGGCTAAATATCCTGGATCTGATGTTGATGTAATCACTAAAAATATAAGAGATCATATCATCAGTCATAAGCTTATAACTGGAATTCAACCGTCATAATTATTATATTCTTTTGCTGAT
>CATKHM010000502.1:0-17870 GCA_949751825.1 Blepharisma undulans
GACCTCCTGTATTTGATATGGAAAAAGTCACAGAAAATACCAAAGGAATTTATGCTGAACAAAAATCCAAGAAAACATCAGAAATTTTATGGCGACTTGTAAACTGTAAACCAAGACCTTCAAGCGCAAATAAAGAAAATTATCCTCACGCAGCAAAATATGCAGTAAAAGAAGCATTTCCGCTTAATAAGGATAGATCGAAAAGAGCTCTAAGCAGCTCTCCATCGAATAATTTGCCTAAATTGAGCTTTCAAATTTTAACAGTTCGGAATTCATTTTATGAATCTCTGGAAAAAATGGAAAGAATATTAGATTGTATGGATGATTTAAGGAAAAATGTAATGATTCCTGAAGGATTTTTTTCGCCTCTAAGAACAAGAGGTATGAGTTTTGCGTAATTTTAAATAAATATCGTTAAGTTTAAAAATATAAATGGAGAGTGAGGCTTAATTATCAAGCAAACTGATGCTTATAATAAAGTATATTTCTGCATCTATAATAATAACAAATATTTCCAAATATTCTTAAAATTTTGATCAAAAAATTTATGAAAAAGGATATGGACTACAATATAACTTCAGCACATGAACAAGAAATTATATAAATTTATTTGACTATAATATTGAAATTGGGATTATTTCGCCATAGATAATTATTTTCAATCGAAAGAAGTAATAATAAATTAATAAAAGAAATAATTATTTGTTCTTATTATGCAAATCAAATAAGCTTAATGCTTTATTCTTTTTGATGCACCATTATAAGCAGGCTCAATCGCTTTATCTTCAGCAACAATCATGACTGCTTTTCCAATGTTGTAGCCACAATTGTAATATTCTCCGTTTTTCCAAGCTCTAGAAGCAGCAGTAATTTCATTGTAAATTTGTTTTTCATTTACAAGAATAGCTCTGCCGACGTGATAAGCAAAGGAATATGGTGATGTAAATTGTTCAGCTGCTGAAGCAATAATAGAGGCAATATCAGTTGCTTTTGATTTGCATTCAGTAACAGCTTTGCTAATATGAGAAAGAGTGTTTCCAAGGGTTTTGAAGCCTTCAACCATTCCTTCTAAGGATTCTTCCTTGATTTCAGTGAAAAATGTGTTGACGTCTTTATTAACTGTCTCAATATCCTCAAAGCACACCTTGATTTCATCATTGTACATATCTGATTCTATTCCAAACAAAAACCCATCCAAAAGTTCAAGAGCTGGATCTAATTGGCTTGATCCCAGCAACACATTGTATTCTTCAAGAACAGTATACATCTCATACAAAGTCTCTGCAAGAGCCTCTCCAAATCCTTCCATATCATTTTGACTCCACTTACTTTTAGCTTCTGCAAGAGCTGTTTTAATGTTTTTTCCATCCAAAATAAAAGCCTTTACGAAGTCATCTGAAAAAGTTGCAGGGGAAATAATCGTTTTTGCTAAATCAGTCACAATATTTAAAGCACTGGAAGCTCCAGTTTGACAAGTGCTTAAAGCAGTTGGGAATGCTTTAGCAGCTAATGTCAAATAAATCAAGCAATTTCTTAACCCTTCAGCTGTATCTTGTTGGCAGCTTTCAATTGCTTCTTTTATGTCAGGGATCATATCATCGACTTCTTGCATACATGGCTTGTAGTCATCAGTATAAATTTCTTCTTTGAATCCTTTGAAAAATCCTTTAATTATTTCCATAGGACTTGTAGTCACACTGCTTAATGGGCTTCTGAGAAGATTCCACTCTTCAAGAGTATCATATACGTTATACATGGCTTGGCCAAGGCTGAATCCGAATCCTTCATAATCATTTTGGCTCCATTTAGACACTGCTTGTGCGAAATTTACCTTGATATCTTTTCCGTCCAATACCAAAGCTTTGGTAAGGTCACCTGGGAAGCTTGACGGGTTTGTAAAAGTCTTGATGGCGTCATAAATGACGTTTGCTGCTTCTGTTGCACCGCCTTGGCATGAGTCGATGGCTGATGGAAGGTCTTTGAGGGCAAGACCTATAAGTAAAAGGCAGCTTCTGTAGCTTTCTGAAGTGTGCTGGTTGTAGTAGTTAATTGCTTCTTGAATGTCTGGAACCATGTCGTCTATGTCGGCTAAGCAGGGCTTGATATCGTCTGTTGTGATTTCTGAGCCAATTCCTTTGAGGAGACCTCGGATTATGGAGGTTGCGCCGGATACTGGAGAAAATTGCACTGAGCGGAGGGAGGACCCGCTTAAAGCGAGGCCGAGTATGGTGAGGAATACCAATACTTTCATTTTATTATGTCTCCAACTATCTAAGGAAAATATGAGATTTGAGAGATTTGGATAAATTTAAATTACCGAAGGTATTTAGTTTATAAACCGAAGTAAATTATACAGAATCCCAATCACCTACATTAACCCTCTTTTCATCCATTGGTCTCTCCTTAGTCTGCCTTACTTTCACACAATTATCTCTATTTCCATCAATCTCTTGACCTTTATTTCCAACTTCACCATTCTCATCACCTGCAAACTCTTCGTAAATTCTTCCTAAGAAGTCTTGAGGACATTTTGATTTTAATTTTTTCTCAAGATGCTTGAAATTGCAAGCTTTGCCTAGGACACATGTTACCGAAGTGTCAGAATACGGACAAAAATGAGACAAATACATTTGAGGATGGTAAATCACTTCAATTGCATTATGCGATTTTGTGCAGGAGTCACCACTTTTACAGTTTGGGATGTCATTGCAGAGCTGAGGCATATAGAAGCAATCTAATGGATTTCGCCTTCTTTCGCCTTCAAAATGAAAATCATTGCAACGTCCTGTGCATTCCAAGCCAAGTCTGCATTTTTTGGTTTTATAGGTTGTAATATCAAATAGTGAGTCTGAGTCCCTGAAAGAAATTTCGCTTGATTTTTTGAGCTGAGGCTTTTTTTGAGGGTTTTCTTCTATAGCAGAAATCTTATGCTCCTCAATTATGGGTATTTCTTCTATTTTTATAGGATTTTCTGGCAAAAAATTGATTTCTGGAGGTGTCGAAATTACTTGAATTTTTCTTTGAGTATAAGGTGTTTCACCAGAATCATCAACAAGCCTTACAGAAGAGACTTCTTGGATAACAGGAGTAACAACTTGGACTTTTGTGCTAGAATATATAGGAACAGGCTCAATTTTTGGTGGTCTTTCTGTGAATCTGCTAACACAATTTCCGTCTGCGTCGTATTTAAATGGATGAACTCTGTTTGAGTTGTAGCTGGCTTTTTTAGCATGATATCCAAGTTCTGGAGTACTAATTGGGTAGGTAACTGTGCTTTTTTCAGTAACACACACACTTTTGGGATTGCTTGAACTAATTATTGTGATGTTATTTGGATAGTTGAAGAATTTATCAGGGATTTGGAGTTTCCGAGTGACATCTGATGAAATTTCCCATTCTGTGTTTAAAAACACATTTTGTCGTTGTCTTGGTGTTTCAGGATCGATAGTAGTTTTAAATTTGGATTTAACCTCCATTTTATTTCCCCCCCTCTTTATAGCAGGAAAAAGACTTTATTTTAATAAGAAATTATGTTTAAGACTATGCTGGCTTGAGTATTGAGTGCTGTTTAATTACTTAATAAAATATGTATTGCTGTTTCCAAACTGTTTGAACTGATTCACTGGTTTTAGTGCGTGCAGGTCTTTTGGGTTTTTCTACTTCTACTTCTAATTTCATTTCTTTGCTTTCACTTATTTTCCTCCTTTTGCATATCACTACTTTTAATAAATCAATTTCTTTATCTTCTTCTTTTGTTTCTGTTTTCTTAGATGCTTTTTTCTCACTGCAAGTAACTCATTTTAATAAATCATCGCTTCTTATAGCCTGATCAATTTTTATACCTTCTTCTTCTTCTTTTATTTCTTTTTGATGATTTTTTGCTTCTTTCTTATTACATATACCTTCTTTTAAAAAACCATCTGTGTTTGCAGTCTCTTTTTTTATTTCTATTAACAAACCATCGCTTTTTATAGCCTGATCAATTTTTATATTTTCTTCTTTTATTTCTTTTTGATAATTTTCTACTTCTTTCTTATTGCACATACCTTCTTTTAAAATCCCATCTATGTTTGCAGCCTCATTTTTGGTTTCTTTTTTCTTTCTTGGTTTTCTCTTGCCTGCTTTTTTCTTTTTACTAGAATAATCTTCGATTTTTATCCCATCTTTAGCCGCTTTCTGCATTTCTTCATGCTGCTTCTTTTGCATAGCTTTAGATTTCCTTTTAATGCAATTTTTGCAAAACCATTCATCTAAAATCGGAATATGCTTTAAATTAATACAGTCTGTATGATACCCACTGTTACATCCATCACAAAGAAGCATAGTTTCTTCTCCTGTAGATAGATGGCATACTTGGCATATAATATCACGATATATGTCTTCTTCTGCTACATTTGGTGGGTCTCTATCTTGGCCAATATAGGATAATTCTGAAGATCCAATACTTGAAAAGTAATGAAATCTTTTATTGCAAAGAGGGCATTTATTTGTAATTTCTGATCAACGGTTTATGCAAGGGTAGCAGAATTGATAGTGGCCACAGTCGTGTATGGTGCATTGTGAGAGTTTGTCAATTGCTTCTAAGCAGACAAGGCATCTGTTTTCTACTCTTTGTGTTGGTTTGGAATTACCATCAATTTTCTTTAAATATCGGTCAATTTTATTCATAAAAGCTTTTATTAATAGCCCCCAAAATTTAAAATTTACATTATTTTATTAAATTAAATAAAATTTTATATTTTGATTTAATTATTTAAAAAAATATTTTGATAAAATTAAAAATTTATAATTATTAATAAATTTTACTAAGAAACTTAATAATAAGCATTTTACTAGTATTTAATTTTTAAAATGATTGCGTTCTTGATTAATCATTACGCTTGTTAAGTTAATGTGGATAAAAAATGCTACTAAATATAGGACGCAGGTTTTTCCGAAGATCTTCTTTACTCAGCAGGCTTGAAACCTTCATTATCCCTCAGCCCGGTGAAGGTATCGCCGAAGTCGAAATTCAGCACTGGCTCATAAAACCTGGCGAATCAGTCAAAGAATTCCAAGTCCTATGTGAAGCACGCAGTGACAAAGGCTTTATTGAGTACAAAAGTCCTTATGATGGCACAATCAAAGAACAAATTTACAATGCAAATCAAATGGCTCCTATAGGTGCTCCTTTATTTAAAATCGAAATTGATGATAAAAAATATCCACCTAAAGGAAATGCTAAAAAAGAAGATGAACAAGTTGTTTCTAAAGAAGAGGTTGCACAAGAATCCACATCAAAAAGCCATTCAAAAGTCCTTGCAACACCTGCGGTACGTTTTCTTGCGAAGCAAAAAGGAATTGATATTTCAACTATTCCATCCACTGGCAAAGAAGGCCGAGTTCTCAAAGAAGATTTATTAAGATATTTAGAAGGCCCCTCCCATGTCACACCTCCTGTAAGGCCTGCTGCCGTTGCCACTGTCGAAGCCAAAGACAAAGTAGTCAAGCTTTCACCTATCCAAAAAGGCATGTTCAAAGCTATGACCGAAGCCTTACAAATTCCTCACTTAACATACTGCGAAGACATCTACATGGACACCTTAATCGAGCTTCGAAAAATGATAAAAACCTCCTTGACAGACGTAAAACTCACCTTTATGCCATTCTTTATCAAAGCTATGTCACTTGCTCTCTATGATTTTCCTATTGCAAACTCCAGCTTTATCAACAACAATACAGAATTTGTCATGAAATCCTCGCATAACGTAAGTTTTGCTATGGACAGCAGAGCTGGACTGATAGTCCCTAACATAAAAAATTGCCAAAATTTATCTATTTATGAAATCGCTGTAGAAATGGCAAGACTTCAAGAGTTAGGCTCACAAGGAAAAATAAATCAAGCAGATTTAGAAGGAGGAACTATATGTTTGTCAAATATTGGGACTATTGGAGGAACTTACACAGCACCTATTATTATGTCTCCACAAGTTTTAATTGGAGGACTTGGAGCGATTAGGCCAAGATTAGAAAAAGTTAAAGGAGAATTTGTGGATAGGCAAGTATTAGGGTCATCGTGGTCAGCGGATCATAGATTACTGGATGGGGCGACTGTAGCAAGATTTGTGGCGAGATGGAAGGAACTTTTGGAAAATCCTTCGTTGATGCTCTTGCATCTTAAATAGAATAAAAATTTGAAAATTAATTGGATTTTTTTGAATTTTTGATAAAGATAATAATATTAATCTAAAATCCCTTAAACTTTTCTTCAGATTTTCTTTGCAAAAACATGAAGTGGACACAAAACCCGAGGTAAATCACGAATTTAAATAGCATCCAGCTGCCTTCTGGTGTTGATAACTCTCTGATTGCAATATAAAACCCTTCTATTCCAAATGAAAATCCTATGAGATTTGCCATCATTAAAAGAACGATATAAAATCCTCCAGCAAAAGCACACATCCAGTTGTAGGTAAGTGTTTTTCTGAATTCAGCAAATTTTGGCTGCTGGAAATATGCTTTTGCTAAGACTTCTGGCATAATGAAAATGCACATACCCCATCCCCAAGCCAGAAGTTTTAGCCTTAAGTCATGCCAAAGAGCCACAAATCCAAAAACTACCCAAATGTTATAAATTTTATATTTACTTCCTCCAAGTGGCACAAAAAGATATCTTACCAACCACTGGTTAAACGATCTATGCCACATTCTCCAAAATTGCTCAAAACAATAACTATTTGACATACAGCGGACCATGTTTTCGACACATTCAATCCCATCAAATAAAGCCCAAATTCTGAAGTATCTCCATATCACTGTAAATTTAAGCCAAATCCAATTAAGTATTAAATAAGAAGTTGCAATCAGTTCCCACACATTAAATTGCTCCCATAGTCTTTTATTTCTAGGATTTGAGGCAATTCCTGGAAAATAAAGATTATGAATGAACCACTCCAATAAAAAGTAAATCATCAAGAACCTTAAAATGTACATCCCAAGCCTTTTCGCATCAAAAGTCTGCTGAGGAACTTGCACATGTGAAATCCAGGCATTATATGAAATAGTAGGCCCAGCTAAATAAAGAGGTGGGTAAAAGAAATAAGAAATAAATGCTTTAAAAGAATAGTGAGAAGCATGAGACTTTGTTCTATAGTCTAAGCAGTCTATTTTTTCTGTGCATTCTGCACATATAAGTTTGTGTTTTTCTTTGGTAGGTGTAGGACGATTAAGAACATTCCAGTGATAGTCCATTGCATAACTAACTACTTTTAGCATGCAGAGATTAGTGACTCTCCACCATGGTAAATCGTGAGGAACTCTGTCTAAAAATGCAAGGCTTGGTGACCACCATGCAAATTTGTAGCCAGTGTAGAGTTCAGTTATGATAAGGAAGCTTAAATTTAGAAACCAAATCAAAATTGCAAAGAATTTTTTCCCAGCAAAATTTTCCACTAAAAAGTAATTCACAGTTACCATTAAGACTAAGTAAATTAATCCTGGACCATGTATGTATCCTGCATAGCCAAGTCCAAAAATAATATAATAGGTAAGTTGAGATCCTAAATCTGTTGTGAATTGTTGTAGCATTTTCCTGCAGGCGACAAACACAAATGCAAATAGAGATAGAAGAGGAAGACCTTCTCTAAATGAACTGAGCTGACCGTCATATAAATCTATATAGCTGGTTCATGGCCATGTACTTTGTTTTAGACCCACAATTGCACCAGACTCAGCAAGCTTGTGTGACAAAAAATAAGAATCATATGCCATCGTACCCGCAGCATTAAGGCACAATACTAATGAAAAGTAAAGCTCGAATTTGCGCCAAAATCTGTTTTTAGGAGTGTCTGGAGCGGTCGGGCTGATAAACATTATTATAAAAATGCCTCATTTTGATTCTACTACATTAAAACTGATAAAGAGTGAAACTGCGGGAAAATTAAAGAGTTAAATAAAATTACCGAATAATAAAATTTGATTATTTTATTTTTTAGCAATATCCGTGGATTAAAATTTGCCATTTTGTCAATTTTTGTGTGAAAATTAATGTTGAATTAATATTAAGTAAAATCTGTGAATGCTTACAATAAATTTCATTGAATTTATTATAACAATTGACAACTGCGATGAAAGAAATTCTTATAAAAATTTTATTTCAAAAAATTGCATTTCTTATAAAAAATAATTTAAAAAATATAAAATCTACTCATAAATTGCCAGATAATCGAAATGAATTATAACAGATCTTAATTACAGCATCCCTTCTTTTTCGGCTTCACTACTGAACTTAATCTTCTTCTCGAGTTATCTCCAGAAAGAGTTGATTTCATATTTTCTTCCAAAATCATCTCTCCCAGCCGCTCAAATGCTTGTGATACACAAACATTGTCCTTCGCCGACGTCTCCACATACGTAAGCTTGTTTTTTCTTGCAAATTCTTCAGCATCTTCTTTTCTTACCTCTCGTTGCTCAGTTAAATCAATTTTGTTGCCTACAAGTATGCATTTAGGATCATCTGAATTTGTGAATAATTCTTTTAGCCAGTATCCTAAGTCATTGAATGTTTCTTTTCGTGTCACATCAAAAGCAATAATTGCTCCAGGCGTTCGTCTTATATAAAGTGCATTGATGGGACGATACTTTTCAGTGCCTGCAGTATCCCACAAATGAAGAACAATGTCTTTATCGAAAACTCTTAACCGTTTGGGCTGATCAGACAAACCACGAGTTTCTGGAACAGTCACAGAAAATGTGTCACTACATAACCTTCTGAGAAGACTGGTCTTGCCTACACCGTGAGAACCCATAAGAACGACCTTAAATCGGTGTTTGCAGTCATCGTAATTATCTGACATCATTTAATTTATTCAACTAAAGATAGGCAAAGCAAGATTATTACAAAAATAAATAGAAAATAGTGACATTTGTGGAGGTTTTGGGGAGAAGGGAAGTTAAAAAAATTGCAGTAATAAAATTGGTAGAACAGAAATTATTTTTTTGTATAAGAAAATTTATTTTATATAGAAATTTAAAATAAATAAATAGAATTTAAAAATCTTTATTAAGTTTATACAGTTTCGATATAAATCTAGGCGATTCTACCACAGAATTATGCCTTGTATGTGCTGGTGCTAAATCATTCAGCTTTTTCATCTCTGCATATTCTTCTTCGTCTTCTTCTATACATTCTTTCTTGCCCAGTTCATACCCCAAATGCTTTCTATTATCCTTAACTTCTCTCCAATTATTTCTATCTTTTACTTTTTGCAGTACCTCTTCTTCAATTTCTTCCAAAAATTTCATAACTCCTCCTACAACTTCCATAAACCCAAAAACAGAACCAAGCAGACCGCTAATAAGTATCATAAAAGTTTTACTTATATCTCTTATTGTATATAGACTAGACCCACTTTTATCTAAAATCACCTTAAGTTTCAACCCAGCTGTGAATGGGAGACTATTTATAAATTACTCAACAATTGAACACTGAGAGCCTGGCGACGGCGGATTTTCTATAGAAACATGATAACCTGTTATTTTTCTGGGTCATTTTGATGTATAAGATTGAAATACTGAAGGAATCATATTTAACGAAAAATTGCTTTCGTGGTATCCTCTAAATATCGTGGATTCGCTTGGAATAAGATTTTGGTATACAGAACTCATTTCTTTAGGAATTGAACTTTCTGAAGTCACATTAAGGCTAATTGCAGAAGCAAAACTTTGAATTTCATGGAGATTGTAATAAATATAAGCTCCTGTGTTAATAACACAGTTATAGCATTTTGTAGTGATAATGCAAGAATTATCGTCAGATTTTGAGCATTCAAAAGAAATATAAGAAAAAGCAAGATCTGAGGTGATTAGAGTGATTAATGGGCTGCATTTATTGTTTGTATCTGAACAATTTCCGCCATATTGATGGAATTTTGCAGAGATTTCTATATTTGCGGTAAATTCTGAAATTTCATATTGAATAGATACAATAGGAACCAAAGCTTTTGTTTCAATGATATTATTGATAGAGTATTCCAAAATTGAGTTATAAATTATAAAAAGTGCAACAAAAATAAAAATCAAGCTAAAAACACCTCCAAAGCCGTTTTTATGCAAAATGATGTCATGGTCGATTTTTCTATTATGCATTTCATCATATAAATCTCATGCTGTCATATGGTTTCTGAATTTTCTGAAAAAAATTAAAAATATCAGAGATAAGCAAATAGCTATAATTAAAAGAGAAAGACCGATCTGGGTTCCAAGGTTTAATTCGTCGATATCTGCTTTATATAAATTTGGCTGCTTTGATTCTGATACTAATTCTAATTTATTGCTGCTTGGATAAGAACTCCCTGTAAGGCAATATGACCCAGCAGGACACTTCTTACAATATAAAGCACCTTCTATATTGCTGAATCATCCATTTGCGCATGGCAGACATTGCCTAACATCGCTGGCTGCTTTTGTAGGATTATAAGTTCCTGCTGGGCATTTTTGGCAGGAAGACTGTCCAATAACATCATTATAGCTTCCTTCTGGACATACAAGGCAATTTCCATCACTCTCATAAGTCCCAACACTGCAAACAGACCCACAGATTTTTCCATATGAACAACTTATATCAAGGAAAAAGAAGCTATTTTTAGCTATTGCATTTCGAATTGTGTCTCCAATTACAGAGCCTCCTCCATGCATGTACACATGATTTTTAAAATATGCAAATGCTCCGTTGTAATAAAATTCAGGAAGGGTTCCAATTTCTAGAGTTATCTGCTTAGAAAAATCAAAAAAATACACATCTTTATGAGGATCAGTTGACCACAATTCCCCACCAATAACCAACAATTTATTATTCAAATACTTTATAGCAGCTCCAGCTCTATTTGTATAAGGAATATCCGGAGAAGGATCATATATTTTCGTTCAAGTTTCACTATCAATAGAAAATGCATATATTTCTCCCAACGGCACAAACCCATCAGTATACCCATACATCGCATAAATCCATTTTGTATCATTCACCATTATTATCTCACACGTAGGATAAGCCGCAGAAGGCACATATCCACTATAATCAATCATTTTCCACTCATTTATCCCTATATCAAACACCCACATCTCATTAGAAGCTCCTATATCAGTAAGTCCTCCAAAAATATATATATAAGGAATATCAAGTACCATACAAGCTCCTTTTCTTTTACTGGGAAATGACGAAGAAGCAGGAATTATTTCAGTCCAAATTTTTGAGGAAGGCTCAAACTTATACATATCATTTACGTATCCGTCATTTGTTTCGCCTCCTCATATGAGGAAAATTTTACCTTGTGAGGCAGCTGCGTGGCTAGCTCTTGCGGGGGGTGCTGATCCTTTGGCGGTAACGATAGATCAGGTGTCAGAAATTGAGTTATATTCTCAGAGGTCATTTAGATAGGAATTTTTATTGACTCCTCCGAATAGGTATAAGTTTGTGTTTATTACAACGAGGGAATGATGCATTCTTGGGATAGGGTCGAGTCTTTCTAAGCTTAAAGTTTGGTAAGTGAGTGGAGAAGAAGATAAATCAAGAAAAATTAAGCTGTTTCCTATTGAAATATAGTCGTTGTAGCCGCCGAACATATAAAATTTGTTATCGTTGGATGTGAAACCAAATGAGTCTCGTGGTATTAAATAATAATCATTAAGCTCATTGATGCTCATTTTTGTTCATTTATAACTTGTATCTGATAAATCAACTCTATCAACTGCATCTACATCTCCATCTATTTGGTCAGACCATCCATAAAATAAATAATAAAAGTTATTATATATTGCGCTTCCCGCTAAATATCGGTTTTGATACGATGAAATATTACTTGTAACATTAAATCATTTTTTCAACGATAAATCATATTTCCAAAATAAGCTTGGATAACTGATTTCTTTATAAAGCACATTATTTACATCACCTCCCGCCACATACAAGCATCCATTATAATATTCCATTGTGGCTCCTCTATATTTCTTTACATCAACCCCATCATTTTTTTGTTTTTCCCACGTAAAATTTGCCACATTCAGTCTAAATCTCCATTACATATACAAATTATTATCCAGTCCACTTTCAAGACTCCCTCCAAAAACAGCAAATTTCAAGTTCCCATTTTGGTCTATAAATTTTTTATAAGCAAATCTATACCTACAAGGAGGGATATCTCCATACTGAGTTATTTGATTTCATTGTAAATTTTCAAGATCAAATGCTCAGAGTTCATTTAAAGGGCCGTTTTTGGACATGCCTCCAAAAATATAAAAAATACTAGTAGATGAGTCGACAAAGCCTGCAGATGTATATCGAGAGCCTGGTTAGCTGTTACTTGGTAATGTGCTTGAGGTGGATACTAGATTGGTTCATAATGAATCTGTAAGGGAAAATTTTCAGACATCGTTAAAGATAGAGGATGCACCTTGGTTTCCTCCAAAAATAAGTAGGGAGTTGGTTGAATTATCGTAGTCCATAGCTGAAAATTGCCTTTTGGGAGGCGGTGTGCTTGTGGAAGGGATTCTTAAAACTTCAAAAGAGTAACATAAAAAAATTCGAAAAGAAAATAATAAAATCATTTCAATTATATAAAAAAATTAAATTTGTATAAAATGGTTAGAAGATAATTATTCTTTTTAAAATTTCGAATTATTTAATATTGCCTAAATAAAAATAAAATCTTTATTTTTGAATAGAGCTATATATACAACGTTTTTGGTTATTATGTATTATGCAAAATTATAGAGCAAATGATCAATAAGAAATATTTGTCATTTTTTCTATTTTAATGCCGTTTTATAATAAATAATTAAACAAATAATTATGCCATTTTCCTTGTTAAAATATTTTTGGCAAATATAAATGGATCTTCCACGTCGTTCATGACAGATTAATGCTGCTTCTTTAGGCAATAATTTGTCATTAAGCAAGAAATTAGCTTTCTAATGGGAGTTACTTTTTAATTAGAGTTATAAAAAGTAAAGATGGCAAATATTTTATTTTTATTTGAACTTTTGTTCAGATATAATTTAGTCATTTTATGGATCTATTAAATTATTTAGTTTTAATTTATAGAATAATTTTTTGCAATTATTCTTCCTCTTAAATTTAATTCTAATTTTTCAAATTTTTTTCGGCTTATAAATGGCTTATTCACCATTGATGATTTCTTTCCTCTTTCTTTTGTTGACTTCTTTTGCAAGCAGTAGCTTTACTCAATGTCTTGACCTAATTTTCACGACACTTTATTACTACAAGCCTACTGCTCAATTTACAAGTGGAGGGAAATATGCATCAACAAGTCCATCTCAGTCTATGACTACTGTAGATCCAGCTGTCAGTTGTTCATCAACCTATATGAACAATTTTAACTGGAGATGGGAGATAGATGATTCTTCATGCGTTGGAACTAATTTTGCAATTGGTTTTTGGATGAATTTTGAATCAACAATTAGTACAGAAGTAATAAAGATTGGAAATGCTGCTTTCGACACCAATTCTTATATAATAAGCTCAACAACAAATGGACAACTGGACTTTACTTATACTCAAAGTGCTGGAAATGTAGACACCAACGATTTCTCTGCAAATGTCGATTTGAGTAATTTTTTATTTAGACACTTGGAATTTTTACGTTATTGCTTGGGCAGGTACATCTGTAACATTTTCTAAATTTGGGGAAATTGGTCCTAGTATATATGCGAAAGCAGGGTACACATTTGCAGTTCCACCGAGTGGATTATTCCATATTGGATTTGGTGTGAAAGCTCATTTATATGAAATAATCTTTTTCTACAGCTTTAGTCAGCCATCTCTTACCCAATTAGTACTTTCGGATAAGAACAGTGCATCTAAACAGTATAATGGAGATTGTTCAGCAACTTGTTTGGATTCTTATTGTCATCCTACAAAAAAATGTCTTGGCTTGACAATGGACTGCAATGATTGTTCCAAAACAGGCTGTACCTCATGCGGAACATTAGGCAGAGACCCTTCAAATTATTGCAATACTTGTACAGCTGGAGCAACTTTAGTTGGCACATCATGTAATTTTTACTTAGGTTGTCCTTCTAATTGTATGAAATGTTCAGGACCAACAGCTTGCACTCAATGTAATGCAGGCTATTTCCTTTATGATAAAGGCGGATCTACCTCATGTGTTTGTAATTTTCATGTAGCTTGTGCTGACTCATGCAGTTCTTGCACAACATCTCCTGATTGCTTTGAATGTGCTGATTCAATAATTCAAGAAGGAAATACTTGCAGAGTGGATTCAATTGGACTTCAGATTGGATTTTCTTCTCCAAATATTGAACTTGACTTCGCTCATCCTCTTGTTTCATCTTTGATAAAAAATGACATTCAATTTGTAGGAGCGGATGGAAAAAGTGTAGATACTTCAGCTTGGACTCTAAATAATTGCAATGTAGGCGTAAGTAGCTGCACTGTTACAACTAATAACTTAAGTGTTAGTCAACTTCCTGCTGATATAACATTATCATTCAAACAGGGATAACTAATCACTTTTATTTCTTAAATTTGTTGAAAATAAATTAAGAATAATTTCTCAGTAAGTGCATTTATCTATATCAAACATCAGCATCTAAAATTAATAGTTTATCAGTCTGAACCATTTTTCTCATCCAGATATTGTTGAACAAAAAAATGGATCTTCCACGTCATTACTCTAATTGTAATGTTGATAACAACAGTTAGATTTAACAAGCTAATTGCTTAATAAATAAAATTTATTACTTGTGCTTTTACTTTTAATTTTGAAATTTTTAAGCATACTTTTTAACTTTTTTATAATTCTAATCAAATAATTTTTAGATCTAAATCAGCATAGTTTTAGACTTATTTTCACGAAAAAACCAACTTGCAGCTGTTCTTTCTATTAAAAATTTGCTTGTATGTTTTCGATTTTTTTCAGTCTAATAAATGGCTTATCCACCATTGATATCTTCACTTCTCATCCTTTTGCTGGCTTCTTTTGTAAACAGCTTTTCTCCATGCAATGACTTAATTTTTACAATCCCTTATTACAGCAGTGCTAACGTTCAGATTGCAAAAGGATCTTCTACTGCATCAGTTATCCCAACTCAGTCCAAT
Source organism: Blepharisma undulans (assembly GCA_949751825.1). Lineage (NCBI taxonomy): Eukaryota > Ciliophora > Heterotrichea > Heterotrichida > Blepharismidae > Blepharisma > Blepharisma undulans. Next base: position 15,113 of record CATKHM010000502.1, read on the forward strand.
TCCGCTGTAGAGCCAGCGATCAGCTGCTCGTCAGCCTATATGAACAATTTCAATTGAAGATGGATACTGAGTTCTTCTCAGTGCTCTACCAATGGCGGCAACGCACTTTCTGTAGGTTTTTGGGTGAGTTTGAATCAACAATCAGTACAGAAGTAATGAAGTTTGGGAATTCTAATTTTGATACTAAATCCTACATAATAAGCTCAACAACAAATGGAAAATTAGACCTTACTTTTATTCAAGGTGCTGGTGCTGTGGATACCAATGATTTCTCTGTAAATGTGGATTTGAGTAATTTTTATTTAGACACTTGGAATTTTTATATAATTTATTGGGATAGTAGTAACAATATAAAATTGGAGCATCTAAAGTTACCAACATTGCAAAAGGAGCATACCCTTTTGTAGCTCCATCAGGTGGGTCTGTGGCCATTGGATTTGGTGTGAAAGCTCACTTATATGAAATATTCTTTTTCGCAGATTTATATGTGTACTCAAGTACCTCTTATGGTCTTACCGACTTACATGGCTCAGTTGGCACCACCCAGGGAACATGCACAGGAACTTGTTCAGATTCTTACTGCCATCCTACTCAAAAATGCCTAAGCTTAACAAGCAACTGCAATTCTTGCACTACCGCAGGTTGCAACACGTGTGGAACCTCAGGCACTAATCCTACAGATTTCTGCAATACTTGTGTCACTGCTGGAACAACATTATTAGGCTTGATGTGTAATTTTTACTTAGGCTGTTCTTCTAATTGTGTAAAATGTTCAGGACCTACAACTTGTATTCAATGTAAAGCAGGTTATTTTCTCTATGATAAAGGTGGAGTTGCATCATGTGTTTGTAAATTTCTATGTAGCTTGTGCTGATTCTTGCAGTTCATGCACAACAACTCCTGATTGTTTTAAGTGTGCTAATTCAATAGTTCAAGATGGAGAAACTTGTAGAGTGGATTCAATTGGGTATCAACTTGCCTTTTCTGCTCCAAATATTGAGCTTGATTTTGCTCATCCTCTTGTTTCGACTTTGAAAATAAATAACTTTCAAGTCAAAGCAGCTGATGGAACAAGCGTAGAAACTTCAGGCTGGGTTCTGAATAGTTGTAATGCAGGCGCAAAAGCTGCACTATTACAGCGAATAACTTGAGTGTTAGTCAGCTTCCAGCTGATATTACTTTATCATTTAAGCAGGGATAACTAATCACTTTCATCTCTTGAAATTTTAATAAAAATTAAAATCAAATAATAAAGATTAATGATATATCATCACTTGACAAACTTGTATAAAATAAAGCATACTCCTTTAAGTAAGCAAGTAAGCATAATTTTTTAGTAAATTATTGGTATTGTGCATCATAATCCTTATAATCAAGCATGTATCCATTTTTTTGTAGTTTATTAAAAAAAATATTAATTTTCCCATTAGTTTGGCAATTATTTATCTGATATTCTTTCAAAAAAATTGAAATCTTAAATTCTATTTTCATGATTCTTATCCAAGTCTTCAAATAGTCTAAAATCATTATAAAATTGTATTTAAATTAAAGTAAAGCAAGTATATTCGATCTTTTAAATAATTATAAATCTTCTAAAGTCAGTGGAATTTGCTTCGCTTGCGCCGTTTCAATAATAAGTTAGAATTTTATTTAATTTTTATCCTCAAAGTCAATTAATTAATACCGAGATGCTGCTTCAAAACTAGCAAAGCTTCATTTGCCTTTGCCGTAAGTTTTGACTTATCACCAAGAATTTGTATGATTTCTGGTTCTCCAATTTCTATCAACATTCCAGTTATTTTTCCTGTAAACTGTCCAAATTCTTCTAAAAGTTCTGTATAAATAGCTTCTCCAATCATCTGTTTTTTGTGAACTGGATCAGTCTTATTATAAAGCTCAAAATTAAACAAAACAGGCTGAATTGCAGGAGCTTCTGGCTTAACTTGTACAGGCTGTCTCAAAGCTTGATCTCTTGGCTGATATCTTGGTTTTTGTTCTCCTGGCATTTGATTTGGCTGTCTTGGCTGATAATTAGGCCTTTGTCCTTGGAATTGCTGTCTAGGTGGATACATTTGATTATTCTGTGGGAATCTATTTTGACCAAATTGTCCTGGATATCCTCTGCCTCTTCCCATCATTTGTTGTTGTGGCCTCATATAAGGAGGCATTGGTGGAGGAATCATAGGTGGTGGAACAAAGAATTTATTTCGATGGATTATTTTCAATATCTCATTCTTTGGCATCCATCTTTTCACTTTGATTTCGGCATCGTTTACTTTCATGTGTTGGAGCTTGGCAAGAGCATTATCAGCATCTGCTTCATTTTGGAAACAAACAAAGGCTTTTCCAGTGGATTTTTTTTCGAGGACTAAGGTGTCAGCAATTCTGAAATTGTCAGCAGTCACGATTTTTAGAGATTCAACAGGACCGTATTCGGAGAATAGTTTTTTAAGTTGATCTTCGTTTAAATGGCTTGGAAGACCACTGACTATTAAATTTCTTTTTTTCCACTGTTCTTGAAGTTCTGCATATTTTTTCTTATTCAAATACAGTCTTTCATTTTTATTCATAAATTGACTGACAAACCATGTGAATCCAAACTGGGTGTCTTCTTTTCCGTTCATTTCTCTGACAGCAAGTGCAGCAGTTTCAGGATTTTCAAAACAAACAAATCCAAATAATCTTGAATTTCCTTGTGCGTCTCTCATAATGATTTTTGACGTGATTTTTCCAAAAATTTCAAATGAGTGTTGTAAAT
>CATKHM010000503.1:0-10780 GCA_949751825.1 Blepharisma undulans
AGTGCCATTTGATTATTTTATTTCTAAGGAGTGATTTTTAAATATTTAATTCCTAAATAGTCTAGAAAATTCTTCATAACTTTGTTTAGTTTCTAAAGTCGGATGAGATCTACATAATTGCATCTTCATTCTCAAAATGTTATGCTTGCAAAAGTAGGGGATTCTTTAAAACTTAATTAATTTGGAGCTTGCTCTTCTAAACCTTAATTTTGGCTTTTGCAAGGAACATGACACTTTTAAGCCATCGCCGAATTTATCAGTGATAATGATCATGGACACGCATTATCAAAACTTGTAAGAGCAAGCTTTAGCTGAAAGCATATATAAGTATGAAAACAGTTTTACTTTGCTTGAGGAATACTTCTGTCAACATAAGCTGAATATATGGGTCAAATGAAGAAATAATCAATGATAAGCAAGTCAAAATCAGCTTAAACTATCGCCAAGTCATATCTAATAAAGACTATAAACAATTAAATATTTTTATATAGATTATGCAAAATATTTGTTCAATAATTTTCAAACACTAAATTTAGACTTGCTGAAATCTTCCTGGTAAATATCTATATAATTTCTGAAAATATAGCATAAAAATTGTAAAATTCACCAATCACAGAAGTTGCTGTAGATTTATTAGAGAACAAGAATAGTTCTTCATCAGAAATTTGACAGAAATAAAGATCTCTGCTTATTAAAAATTATTCTGGGAGCAGAAAGAATTAAATATAATAATTAAATTATTCCATTTTATAATCTTTTTACACAAATAATTAAATTTTTTATTTTTCTCTCCTCTGTGTTGCTTCATCAAGCATTTCCTGCTAAAAATATCTAAATTTACTTAAAATAAATAAGTTGCTATCAAAAACATTATCCTCTTGAAAATTTATCAATGATTTATAGACGTAAATCAATCAAGAGGTTAATTATTATTAGATGTAGGTCCTAGTAATTATTTGAAGGCATATCAATAATGCTTTCAATATACGCATAGTTTGGAACTAATCTACTAGCTAAACTTTCGCTCATCTTTAATTTGAACGAATTTATGAAGTTGAACCTCTTAAACTTTAAGATTTTAAATAATTATCATTAAAAAATAGCATATCTAAACAAATAAGCCTGATAGCAATTAAATGTGTTTTAACTCCCCATACTTAAGTGTATTACTACTAACGATCTGCTAGTTCTTTTCCCACCTCATCTTTCCAGATTATAAAGGTGACATTTTAGAATTATAATTAAAATGCGATTATATAGTAAATCCTTTTAAAATCAATTCCATCATAAAATTCCATATCAATGAAGTTTGCTCAAAGTGTAAATTGCCTTTTATAACGATTTTACGTTTTTCAATCCAATTTGTTTAAAAGAAATAGAACCTTTGATAATACATATTGAAATAATTTGATTACTAACTTATTTATATTCATTAAAAATTATCCTGGAATCAATTTTGATACTGCCTTGATTTTTTCAAGATGCTTCTTCTCTTTAGAAAGAAAAGTTCAGAAAACCCCATAATATAAAGAAAGTAAAGCTACAATAAAAATGCTCATAGTAATAATAATTCACTCTAGTTGTTTAATAATCACATTTTTTGAATCCCGATCTGCTAACTCCAGCAATACATCATATTCGCTATCTAAAGAATTTATTTCAATCATCAAATTTAATCACAATATGAAATAATCCGGATCACCAGAATATACTAAATAATATGCTTCAGAAGGTAGCAATTCTCCGACTCCATAAATTCCATAGTTTGCTGTTTCAGTAATATTTTCAGTTTTTTCATAAAAAACACTTCTAAATTCTTCAGAAATGAAATCAGAATATTTCAAATTTCGAATTTCTTCTTCAGAATCTCCCAAATGTGAAATCACATCATCAAGATACGCAAAAGGATGATAGAAAGGATAAGCATCAGATAATTGATAAAATAAGGCAATAGGATCTTCTACTAGTGTAGCTTCGCTTGCTCATACAATTAAGGATTTATATAATACCTGGGAATTAATTATGGTCCTCAGCAATTGGGGTCTCAAATGCAAATATGAGGCAGCGTAATGATATAAATAAAAATAATTCGCCAAAAAGAATCCCAAAGCTAAAAGCAAAAATAATAAATTTCTTCATGCATACTTTCAATAATTTTTGAAACTTGCTTGCTTAGTCTTATTTTTTGTATCAGAAAATATAAAATCAGTTTTTCCGTGGATTGTTGTTAGCCTATCAATATATGCATTTTTTAAATCCTCATAATGATCATAAGCATGAATTTTAATTTTATTTCAGAGGTTATTTTCTGAGCTAATAGCATAATTAGCAAAAGGGATAGTAATGATTAAACAAATAGCCAATGTTGCAAAGCCAATAGCTAAAAGTAAATTTGTTTTCAATTTCATGTCGCCAATATTCTGAATTGAGCAGTTTGTAAGACTGTATAAAGAACTATTGCAGTAGTGAAAAACCTGATTTAATCCATTTAAATGGAAAAATTGAATTTCTTTGGTTTGATCTCATCCGTTATTTCATTTGTCCATAAAAGCGTATCCCTAATTCTTAATTACATGAAGGATAAATTCTGAAACAGCATTGATCAAGTTAACATTTTTAATATAAAGCCCATCATCCACTTTTCAAAGAGGAATGCTTTCATCTGTAAATAATGAATCCGAGCTGCATGTTTTTCAGTCTTGGATATTTACCGTTACACTCAAGAGAACCTCTTCCAGTGTTTTTAAATTTTCAATAAAATGATTAAAGGAATAATATTGGTACTCTTTAGGGGCTCCCAAAATAGTCAATATATTTACAGCTCGAGAATTATGAGCTAAAGATTGGACAGATTTTTCGAGCTTTCCCAGTAAAATTGGTACCTCAATATCACTTTCAGCAATAATTTCATTTGCAGTATATACTAAAATAATTGAATTAGTGAGTATCACTGCTGATATCTATATAAACATTACAGCTAAAATAAGAACAAGATGAAAAATCTTTAAAGAGCGGGATGATAAGCTTACAATTCGACCTAAGTTCAATTTCCTAGGTATGCAGTCACACTCTGAAAGAACTTCAGATTCTTTTTTCTGTGAAAGTAATGTTTTTGGTATTGAATCATAATAATTATATGTTCTATGGTCATATTCCATATAATTTTGGATTTCTCGTGCTTCTCTATTGGATTTTCAAGCTTCAATTTCTATTAAATCATTGATCAGAAGCACATAATTAATCTTTAGACTATAAAACTCAAGAAAGCAAAGTATAAGATATGTTTCAATATCTGGTTCGCTAATTAAATATGGCTTAAAATACTGTAGATCAATATTATTTAAGCTTGGAAAAATGTTGCTTATTTTATATCCTTTTAAATCTTCAGCAGTTTTATTCACAGTCTGTGAAAACTTTTCACTGTGTGATAAAATTTCTTGATCTTCAGAAATTATAGCAAATTGATGTGGAATATTTAGTTCTTGAAAAGTCAATAAAATAAAAATTTCATTAAAAATTGATAATAAAGATGCTTTTCCAGCACACTCGATAATAGAAGTCTTTGACACTGATAAGAAAAAATGGCTCGGAATATCTATTTCTGTTTTTTCAACTGTTTGAAGAAAGCCAAGTATTTGATTATTTAAAATAAGATTGAAAGGAGGCGGAATAAAAATAGAAATTTTATTTCCTGCAATTTCGGAATGTTTGAGGATGTGAGATGCCTTTTGATTTGCATAAGCAATTTCACCAAAATTTTCTTTCTGGCAGGATATAAGCATTATTCCTTTATTTTCATCGAATAAATGTTTTTTATCGTTTGTTTGGTTTGAATTAATCTTAGTTAGAAACATACTTCTCAGTGATGATGATTTTTCAAAATCGTAAAGAACATCTGCTGAAAATGTAAAATAATAGTATAAAGCTTCTCTGGATTCTGAATATTGCTTATGCAAAGCAGAGTAGCTTTCCTCAACGATCTTAATTAAATAGGATGCCTTATCCAGCATTTTATATAGCTTCAATAAATTTGGCTTCACCGAAACAACTTCTTTCCAAAGATCCAATAGCTTTCTACACAAAATTTCATCATTAAGTTTTGTTTCATAGAATTTATGAAAAAAATCAAGATATCCAACATTTTCATCGACATCGAATTCAAAAATGTCTGTTCGGCATAAATATTCTTGATAGTCTCCTTCAATGCTGTGATCAGAGTATTTCGACTTGCATAATTTTATTCTAGCAAGAGCGTCATCTTTTAATATAAAAACACAGTAATTCACTTCCCAAATCACTAAAAGCTTATTCTTATAAAGTGATGTATTATTAAAGCACTCACCTAAGAAATATAGGATTTTAGCTTTAAATTCTTTGCTTTTTGTACAAAATATACTCCTCAGGTTATGCTCAAGACTATAAATGTCTTTGCATAAGGAGGAATCTGAAGGAATCTGCGAGATTACTCTTTCTGTAGCTGTTTTTAGATTTTGGATAATGATAATAGAGATGCAAGGTAATATTATAAATGTACATAGTATTATAAGAGAGGCTGCATCAAAGATTTCTGCGACTAAAAAAAATGACGAAACCAGACACACTGCTAAAAATTTAATAGTTACCAACGAGTTCATAAAAAAATTATAATACTGAAGCTTCTTGATAGTAATAATTGCTAAAAGTCCAGAAATGGTTATTAAGATAATTTGGAAAAATACGTATTTTTCATTACCAATCATAGTATATAATATTGGAAGTATTATTGTGCAAAATGCTGTATAAATCTCAATTTTTGAGTGCGCTTTCGATTCTATATTTTGGATCGCCATTGAATGTCTGATTTCACCAGACCAAGCAGCAGTCATTAAATAGAGCAAACAATATCCAAATAAGCCACAAGTTATCAATATCTGCAGCAAAATATTAACTTTAAAATTGTCTATTTCATTATTTTTTTCATATTCTCTGGCATAAGTTTCAGGGTATCAATTATATTTCAATGATAAAGTAAGCAAAGTTATTGTTGGCACTAAAAATATGCCCAAAAAAATATCAAGAACAAATTTGAAAAATCTAAAAATAAATATCGGGACTGTAACTGAATAATGTAATAATGAAATAATAGCAGAAATTCATATTATATTCCATATAGCAATAGCCAGTGATGCATACACACAAATCTTTATACCATTAAATGCTGAGCATGCATTATCGAACCTGAAATAGTCTATAAGCATTCAAAAAGACTTGCTTTTTTCTCAGCCAGATATGGTGACATTTGGGACCAGCAATAAGCTTAATATCTGACAACATCATATTAAAGTCGTAACTAAAATTTTCAGTTTCTGCAGTGTTAGCGAAGTTTTTTTTGGCTTTCTTTCATAGTAAGTTCGTTTATAAAACTTAAAAATTGAATCCATTCATCTTTTCCTTTGCTTTTGATTAAAAAGACTAGGTACCTGAGTTTGAAAATTAAACTTTTTCATTTTGATAAAATTATTAGGAACCTTTATTATCAGATTGAGTAAAAAAATTCATCTAGTTCAATTACAAGATAGGGAATGTATTTCAAACTTACCAAAAGTATTTTAATAGCTGAATTATATATATTATGATCAATATTTATATATTTTTTATTCAAAACATTTTTTATTTGGAGGAAACCAAATAGGAAAAATCTATTATACTTAAATCTTGAAATAAAATTGATTATTCAAAAAGCAACAAATTTACGTTTCTTACTACCCTTTTAAATTAGATGTAAATTTGGCTAAATTTCCTTTTCGGTTTAAATAAACTCTCTAAATTGGGGAATTATTTTTTAACATAAGAACCTTTACACAAGTAAGCAACTCTAAGTAATTTGCTGGCTACGGACAGCAAACAGATTAATTGGTGCACAAAAATTTCGTCAAACTTAAATGTTTACAAATAAAATGATAGCATTTGAGATTTTTATGAAAAAATTAATGTTGATGCTAGATCACACGCTATCTTCACTAAAATAGATAATTCATCTATTCTTTTCTTTTTTAAAACCCAGAGATCAAATAGAATACTCTTTAAACATAATTGTTTGATAAAATTGTGGCCTTTATAATTTTAATAAAGTATTATATTACTCTCCTTTATTTTAATTTTATTTTTAATATAAAGGAAAATGAGTTAAGGAAGATATCTATTAGTCTAATTTCATCTTTAATTATATTTTCAACAGCCCAAAAATGATAAAAAGAAGATGCCACTATTTAAAAAAATATAAATCTTTAGAGTATAGCTTGCATAAACCTTAATTAATCGAAAAATATTATTTTAGAGTCTTAAGTTGCTTATATTTTAAAAAAAAACTCTCTTTATTATCATATAAAGCCTGCTTTATGACTAAAGGTAATTAGAACAAAATCTTTTTGAAGAATAGTCTAATTGGCATAGTATTTGATATGGAAGAAAAGAGCGTTCCTATTTGTTATATTGCTCAGTAGACTTTTTCGAGGGGATAGACCTCAAACATGAAGGTGTTAGTAACTAATCTTTTGGATCCAAATCAATTAGAGTACTGAATGAGTTCGGGGTAAAATAAATTAATGATTTTTTGTTAAATATAAACAATTTAAAGTTAGCTTAATTAAAATTAGTCAAAGAATTCAAAATATAAATTATTCAATTGCTTAGAAAAAATATTTTATATATAATTTTAAAAAGAAATGACATTAAAAAAATTGGCACCAATGAAGAAAGAGAGCAGAAAACCTACTTACACTTCATGGGGAGTAAAAAATAAAGATTTTAGAATTTAAAAGATTAAATAAAGAAAATAAGCGACCTATATTAATCTAAAGGTTTTAATTAAAACACTGTTAAAAAAACAATGATACTTATTGAAGTGCAGTCCATAAAAATTCATATAATTCTATTCCTTTTCACTTTTAATAATAGCAAAATTACTTTATGGAACCTTTTTGATTTATGGAATTCCAACAATTATGAAATTGAATCCAAATTTTCAACATATATATGATAATATTAAATTATTTAAGAAAGTGGCTGGAAGGATAAAATTCAGGTTATCCTAAACATTTAAGCGGATAGTCATTTACTTTTTTCCATCTATATATATCAAAAATTTCTATGTGAAGAAATTATTTTTAGCAATATATCAAGGCTATTATAATGATGGTAAAATTAAGATGAAACAATAAGTTAAATCAGTATTACTATTTATCTTGTCAGCATATTTTAGGATAATTAAAATTGTTGTTGCTAAAATTAAATAAATGCTGGAATTTTAATAAATTTCCTATTTATGAGAGAAAATGCCTTCTTTGGAATGAAATATCTCTTCATTATCCAAATTTTCTTAGTTCAAGGTTTTTTCGCTTTATGCTCAAAAGACTGCCCACCCGAATATGTAAATCTTAAATTAGATTGGAGATGGCTATTGCGATTCAACTTGTATGAGCCAAGGCTGTAATTTTGACGGTGGAGATTGTGAAGATTATTGCAAGTACTCTTTACTCTGCTCTTTTGAGAGTGATGGGCAATGTGATAATTCATGTAATTTTTCTTATTGTGGATATGATCACGGAGATTGTGGGTATTGCTCAAATGGTTGCACTTTAGAATTTCTTCAAGACTCAGTGTGCCACCCAGAGTGTAATAATTCTCAATGTAATTACAACAATTATACTTGCGTAAATTTTATTCAGGAATGCAGCTCAGGTTGCAAATATTCAATGCTAGAAAACGGAGTATGCGATTGAGTTTGCATGAACAGTAATTGTCAATATGATGGCGGAGATTGCTGATATTCTTATTGCAGTCCTGGATGCAATGGAGGATTATTGATAAATTATAATTGTGATCCAGAATGCAACACACCTGATTGCATGTATGACTTAGGCGATTGCTTATGCGCTCCCGGATGCTCTCCTGATTTACTGGAAAATGACATTTGTGATTCAGCCTGCTCGTCAGAGTCATGCAATTTCGATAATCATACATGTGGAGATTGCGCTGTTGGTTGCTTTGATTATATGATTAAAAATGGCGCTTGCGACCTTGAATGCAACAACTATGCCTGTGGGTACGACGGACATGAATGCCCAGGCTGCGCTCCAGGATGCTTACCTTCAGATCTTGGGACTTGTAAGCCAGAATGCTTGGTCTTGGATTGTGACTTTGACCATGCCTGCACAAATCCGAGTATCAGAATGTCTTCATTTTATGCACAAGTTGTTATGCACGATTGAAATTACCCCGTCAATACTCCAAATACTTGCTACAAGAATCATGGCTGCAGCTTAGATTATAATAATTTCCAATGAATTTGCAATAGTAAATGCAATAATGCTGATTGCTTTTATGATTATCTTCAGTGCTGATGATTTTCCGAGAAATTTAAATGTTATGCCTCCGCATCTTCCAATCCGAACATGTGCTTGGGCTGCTATAATTTACAATTTTATGGCTTTTGTATTAATGAATGCCCAAGATATTACATGCCTTATCGGACTAAAAACTATTGACCTCCACACGAATATCAAACTTCAATTGAGATTTGCGCCCCTGTTATAGATGAATCTACAGAAGATGTGCCAGATGAAAGCTTTGTGACCTCATATCATACTGAACAAGGGGATGGGTCTATTGATTCTCCATACAATTCACTGTCTTACGCACTATCACAATTGACATGAAAATATTCAGTAATCTATTTAATGGAGGGCTATCACGTTTTATCACTAATTATGGACACTGAGTACTTATTAGAAGCGACAGATGCAAGACCTTTATATAGAACATCAAATAAACTTATTCAAGTTACTGTAAAGCCAATGTACTGCTCAGCTTATAACTATACAGGCTGTGTAAGCGACGATGAAAAGGTCTGGGTTATTATTAATAATACTTATCCAATGACACTCGATATTTTAGCAAATGTAACTTTCGAAAACATTATGCTGGATGGAATGTATCCTATGTATCCTGGATGTGATGAGTGCACATATTGTAAAGCTGTAACGAATAAAGATGGGGAAATTACTGATGATCATGGTGATATTTTGGATCCTGATTATTATGTCTCTCAATCAACTTGTGATCAGTTTCATGGTATGTATTTCTTTGAAATACATTCTGGAGGAATTTTAAATTTGAATGTAATTTTAAATTAGAACGTTGAAATTAAAAATTTCCGGCAGCAGTATGGCTCGATCATTTCAATAAGAGGTGGTATTTTAAACATCAATTCTGTCTTATTTTACAATATCATGAGCAAACCTGAGAGTGGAGTTATTTTATCTGATGCTTGCAATTCAAAATTTTGTGGAGAAATTCATATGTTTAATAGTGCGATTTCCCTTCTGAATAACGGGTATGAAATTAACGACGACATTGATTTGGCTGCTTTTATTCTCCTCAATCAAATAAAATGAGTTGAAATCGAAAATATTACAGTTGAGTACAATGTGGTGAACAATATCAACCCTTTGCCTTCAACAAAGGCCATGTTTACTTTCAACAAAATTTTGAACTTAACAGTTTTAAATTCAGTTTTTCAATACAATTTTAATTACAATACTTTGTTTTTCATCAATCAGTACGAGTTAGATATTCCGCATGAAATAGATAATCAGAAAAAACTGATATATGAGAATTTGATAAATATTCGTATGGAAAATTTATTTTTTCAAAACAACAGTGCAATTACAACTTCAAATTTCATAATACAATTTGATAGTGACATGCAAAATATTTTGATCAATAACTGTACATTTCTCAACAATTTTTCAGAAGATGACGGAGTTATTAGCATTTCATACAAAGGAACATTATCTCAAGAGCACATTGGTGGGGAATCACGAGTTGCGTCATTATCTTCTGGCAAAAGAGCACTAGTGTATTTTCCGGCCAAAAATGTGACTTTAAATTACTTGAATTTTACAAAGAATACCTTTGGGGGATCAGGAATTTATTTATCAAACTTACCAAATATCCGCATCCTGAACTCAACTTGAAACGAGAATGGGGAGTCAAATGAAGACGTCAACACTGTAACTATAGATTATTTGAAAGGAATTGAATTTCTCTATTTGAACCTATCTTTAGTTTCAAAGCTGCCAAATTGCAATTCAATTTTAGCTGGCACAAGCACAAATAATTTTATTTTTGATGACAATGTTATATCCAATAATTATTGTACTGAAAATAATGCAGGACTAGTATTAGCAAGCTGCTTGAATAAAACAATAGTGCAGAATTCTGTATTTTTCGAGAATGAATCTGGTGGAAGCAGTATAGCATTGGACGCAACTATATCTGAAGCTCTTGTTTTGAAGAACCTGACATTTGATAATAATTACGCCAAGAATGGAATTGGAAGTTCTGTTATAAAATTGAGCTCTTCCTCTACTTTGAGCAATTTTATAGTAACTAACTGCACTTTTATTGAAGGCGATATACCAATATCAGCAAATTCAGTTCAAAACCTAACACTAACTGACATCTCTATTGAGTCAAACACCAATTCTCTTTACAGTGCATTGGTTTTCTTAGGCAAGTATGAAATCAGATCAAAGGTTACTTTGACTAATTGCACAATAAAAAATAATAATCCCAAGCTTGGTCATATTTCATTTTCTTCTTCAGCAAACATATCATACATCTCAGTAAATATCAGTCAAGTGACTTTTACGAATAATACTGGGGGTCAAAATCTTATTTATATTGATAAATCGATAAATCTTGATTCTTCAAGCCAAATTTCTCACTCAACATTTAC
>CATKHM010000504.1:5195-17842 GCA_949751825.1 Blepharisma undulans
ATCTAAAAGCCATGAGCAGAATCCATTAAATGCGATGAAATATAGATATTTAGAACTTTTAGCTAAGATTGTTATAATTTTATGAACTTTTTTGTTATTAATATTAAAAAATTTGAAAAGCTACATTGCTTTAATCTGTTAGTAACACTTAATTCGCTATCATTGTTCTCACATATTCTTCATAGCTGATAAGGCCAGTTCCATCAGGATCTGCTTCCTTAATCATTTCTTCAATTTCTGCATCGTAAAGTTTTTCACCCAACTTTTCCATAACTTTCTTCAATTCATCAGTTCTAATAAACCCACTTCCATCTCTATCAAAAGTTTTGAAAGCTTCCAGAATTTCTTCTGTAGGGTCTTGAGGAGCCATTCTTATTTCCACAAGTGCAGCAAATTCTTTGAAATCGATATTTCTGATTCCTTTGGAATCGACTTCATAAAACATATCTTGAAATTCTGCTTCATTAATGTTCTGGCCTATAGATCTCATAAGAGTTCCAAGCTCATTTATGGGAATAAGTCCATCACCATCCTGATCAAATAAAGTAAAAGCTCCTTTAAGCTCAGCTATCTGCTCTTCATTTAAATGTTTAGTCATTTTGAAATATATTATAGTGTTAAAGTGATTCTTGATAATTTCTGTGTATTTTAACTAACTCTCCATTATCCCTCTCCTAATCATTCATAGTAATAGCGACCACTCCAATCAGGATCTGCTTCCTTAATCATTTCTTCAATTTCCGCGTCGGAAAGCTTTTCGCCCCCCAAAGTGTCCATAACTTTTTTCATGTCACCTGTTCAAATATACCCTCTTCCATCTCTATCGAAAGCTCTGAAAGCTTCCAGAATTTCTTCTGTAGAATTATCAGGGACCATTCTTATCTCTATAATAGTTGTAAATTCATTGAAATCAATATTTCTGCTTCCTTTTGAGTCGGCTTCATAAAGTTCTTCTTCAGAAATGGATTGACCTATAGATCTCATAAGTGCTCCAAGCTCACTGATGGCAATAAACCCATCGCCATCCTTATCAAACAAGGAAAAGGCATATTTAAACTCTGCTATCTGCTCTTCAGTTAATTTTTTAGCCATTATTTATTGAAGCAATATATTTAGAATTAAAGTGATTTTAATAATTTCTGGATATTTTAATAAAAATAGCAATTTTAAATTTTATTTTGATTTCATAAGACAGCTGATTTTTTTGAAAATATTGCTTATTTAATAATATAGCTTATAAGTATTTAAACCTAATAAGACAATGATAACTGTTCCAAAAGGAGTTTCAACAATCAAATATTCATCTAGTTTGTTTCCCAACAGATCAATTTTGATTCCCAATGCATTTATTTTCTTTCCATGCTATTCATATGGTATCCAATCCGTCAATTCTGACATCCAGTTGGTCTAGCTAATTCTTCAGTCAATAATTCCTATGAGCATAATTTGAAATGTGCACATATCATAATGCATTAAAAATGCCTGATATTCAGGGTATAATTGTTAATTTTGCATCTAAGCCCATTGAATATTTGCTTTTTAACCATTTAAAATGGGGTATGTGGAAAGAACTGCGAGTTTTTAGCTGGAGAAGTTTCAGGGATTATTGACTGATTCTGGAGATTTTGGGTAAGAAAAAATTTGTTAAAATAGCAATTTGCTTATTTATTATTTTTAATTGGTCAGTGGCTATTTTAAAATTATCTGCTGTTTCAAAGCTCAGAATTCTTTATTGCAAGCAAATCCAGCGAAAATTTATACTATTATCAATTTTTTATTGCAAGTCAATAAATTTTTTATCTTCATGTATTAATAAAAATGTATAAAATTAAATTATGTCAAAACCACGCAAAAGAGCTCCAGTTCTTCCCCAATTTTCCACCGACGACTTTATCCACTCCTCAATTGACAGATCCCAAAAAAGTCAAATATTTGGATTTCCATTTACACCCCAAAAATCACGATTAGTCGCTATAAATCCAAAAACAGCTTCCCCTACCCAAACTCCTAAATCCACAAAATCCAAATCAAGGCCACAACGGTTTTTATCGCCTTACAATAAGCCAAAACCAAGCCTAAATCGATCTTCTTCTTCAACTGCAATGAAAAGAAACTGCAGCGACGACGTATTTGATTCTCCAAAGCGTGGAAAAGACCGCAAGAAAAGCTCAGGACTCGATATTTCGCAGATAAGTTCTTTTGATAACGGGAATTTGTTACAAAATACGTCACTTTGTACAGAAATTAATGAAGAATTAGCAAAATTGACACCGGCCAGTAAAGAAAAACAAATTTTGATATGCAAAATTAATTTGTCGAAGCCAAGAAAAAGGGTGCATATTTTTCCTCAGTTTCCAGGGAATAATTCAATTGAAAAATCTCAAAAAATTCCAAATTATGGGTTTCCTGTAACACCTAATGAAAAATTAAGATTATCTGCTATAAATCCTAAGACAATTTCTCCTACACATACTCCAAAATCAACAAAAGTGAGATCAAGACCTCAGCGTTTTTCGCCTTATAATAAGCCAAGAATTAATTTAAATCGATCATCTTCTTCTAGCACTATGAAACGAAATCAGAGTGAAGAAGGATTTGGGTCGCCAAAAAAAGGAAAAGACAGAATGAGAAGCTTGGGATTGGATTTTTCGCATTATAATTCTTTTGATAATGGAAGCATTGTACAAAATTCTATGATTAATGAAGGAACAGCCAAATTGACCCCAGTCGGTAAAGATGAAAAAATTTTAATTTGTATATTAGATGAAGATTCTCATAGGAAAAAAGCAATAACTCCTCACCCTGCCAAGCCAAAATTTGAAGATATTCCAAGATTGGATTTATCAAGACTTGATTCTAAAAAAAATTTCATAGACTCTAATGGGAAAAATTCGTCATTTACAGATAATAAGTCATATCAAGATATGCAAGAACAAAGTGGAAATTCTGGAAATAAACCAAAGGAAGCTCCGATTTGTTTCCAAGAAGAATTTATGTCAAAATTCCAAGAGTTTTCAGAGTCATGGCGAAATATGATACAAGATCAGACAAGGACTTAAATTGGTTTTTCGATTAATTAATTATTTTTTAATTGAAAAAGAAATAAATTCAGTTCAGATTTAGGAAGAATTAAGTCATAATATCCTCAGTATGTTTGAATTAATTAAAAAATCTTTGATTTCAAATATTTAAATATAGATATTAAAAAGCCTGAAAAACGATTTACACGATAATTGGAATATTTTAATATTCGAAATTTATATTTAAATCTTGATTTAAGTTAGCCATAATGTTTATGTCTAAATTCTTTGAGTTATACAAATTTCTTTAAAAGAAAAATCATGCATTTAAATACAAATATAGTTTATCCTTACTATTTTTGACACATTACCCGGATACTGCTTTTAGTATGTCAATTGGACGACTTACTTCCAGCATTTTAAGAATTTTATAAAATCTCAAGTCATCTCTTTGGGATTTGTCATATAGACCAGATATTTCATCACGCACTGATCTTGTACTAGCATACTTTTCTATTGAGATTCGAATCATTTCTCATATCTCAGTGATATAAGTGATAAGTTCTGAATTTGACATGGAGCTAATATCTGCTTCTCCCAATCATTCAATCTTTAACAAAACTAGTTCATGGTGCTCTTCAAATTTTGAGTCTGAATCAAAGTAATTGATAATTACTGATAAAGCTTTACTGAAACTCATTATAAACTTATCCCAATAAAAATTTATTTAATCAAAAAATTTATCAAGAGAGTAGAAGTAAATTTCTTTCAATTTTGCTTTATGCAACAATGAATTGCTTAAATGTTAAAAAAATGGAAAAAAATATTAGAAGCTTAAAGCTTAGTGAATTATTCAGTGTGGATTGGCTATCCTAATCCTTCCCATGATGCCCCAATGGGGGGAGAAGTAATGCAATTTCTCCAACACAGACTCTGAATTCAACAAAACAAAAAACTAGGCCGAAGTATTTGTGTTGCCTCATAATAAGCCAAGACTTTATTGCTTATTTTCAAAGGCTTAGTGCCTTATTAAAAGTTGATTGGCTATCTTCCCATAATACCCCAATGGGGGAGAAGTGAGGCTATTTCTCCAACACACTCAGAAGTCAACAAAAAGATCCAGGCTAGTATTTACGCTATCTTATAATAAGCCAAGTTAGTCAATAGAGATAAAAAAATTTAATATAAGATATGATGACGGTTTTTGTATAATAAAAAATCAATAACTCCCTCATTCTGTCAAGCCAAAATTTCAAGAAATTCCAAATTGGATTTGCTAAGACTTAATTCTAATAAAATCTCATAGACTCTAATGAAAAAATCAGTGTCAATTTTTTTCTTTCTGGCTTCTTTCTTGTTTTCCATTTATCTACCAAGCATCTTTATTCAAATTATTAATACAAAATATATTTGTTATTATTACTATTTTGCAATCTATTATCACATGGCTTTTTTAAGGTCAAATGGACGTCTTGCTTCCAGCATTTTCACAATTTTATAAAATCTCAAGTCATCTCTTCAAATCCTTTGGTATAGGGTTACAATTTCATCAGTAACAGGACGCTCGCCGCCATACTTTTCTATTGAAATATGAATCAACTCTCAAATGTCAACTATTTTTTTTTTGAGTTCTAAATTCGACATATAGGTGGTATCTGATTTTTCGAATCATTCAATTTTTGACATTACTTGTTGGTGGTGATTTCAATTTCCTTCATAGTCTGTGACAAAAATATTGCTAATGGCAGATAAAACTTTACTAAAATTCATTGAAGGCTATTTATTCAAGCAGATTTATTTAATATAGAAAATAAAATGCCCACAATTATATTTTGCTATATATTTACCAGTCAAATGCATATAAAAATATCTTAACTGATTGATAATTTTATTTTTAATTTACCAAGTTAAAAGAAACATGCTTCTTTATCAAATGAATTCAAATAAAAATATAATTCTTTATTTTTAATACCATCTCCTTCCTCTTACTGCTCTTAAAGCATCAAGAGGATAATATGCTTCCAGCCATTTAAGGATTCTGTAAAATCTTAAGTCATCTCTTTGAGCTGCATGATATAGTTCCCATATTTCATCACTGACACGAGTGTTACCCCCATACTTTTCTATTGAAATTCGAAGCAATACTCACACTTCAACTATTTTTGCTTTGAGCTCTGAATTTTGCATAGAGGTGGTATCTGATTTTTCTAATCATTCAATTTTTGACTGCACTAGTTGATGATGATTTCAATCTCCTTCAAAATCTGAGAAAAAAAATTTGCTTATTGCAGATAAAGTTTTATTGAAATTCATTATAAGTCTGATTTATTTCTTATTTATTTATTTATGAAATTACTATTATGACCTCAAAAATGAGACTAAATGCCAGATAAACTGAGCTGTTAATTTGATACAGTTTTTATGCACTTTGGTTATTAAATTATAATAAATATAAGTTTAATATGTCAAACTAACAAATATTCAATAAAAAATAAACTTTTATAATTAAATGTCTCGTGCACTTGACTATATTTACACCTTCAGAAAATTTAGATCCTCAACAGAAAGAGAAAGTATAGAGGAAAACCATGATGAAAATGTGCCAGAAGATGCATCAGAGGAAATTTATTTTGTAGATTCGCAAATTCAGAGCATATCTCTACTGGATATTAAACGATTGAAATATGAATTGCAAAATGATGCTGGTTTCGTTTCAAATATTATCAATTGTAGCGATAAATACATCGATTTATTTCTTGCCAAACTTCCTTCGTCTTCTATCAACTATGCTGCCAAAAATTATCTAACTGCCAAATTACGTCACAGAAAATCATTCTATTTTAATATTTTACTTGAAGATTGCCGGAAATCAGTTTGGCCGATAATATGCCTTATAAGTGGCGCTTTCGCTGCTATAAATATTTCAGGAGATCCATATGTTAGAATTCTGATCGGAGTTGCGACGTTTGCAATAATATTTATATTAGCATTGCTAGGCACTTGGGGATGGAGAAAATATAACAAAGATGATTGGTCGGATTATGTTTAGTTGCTCTAATCAATATTTTAATATAGAAAATTATAAAATTCGTTTTTTTAGTTGTTTACAATAAGTTTATGAATTCTAATTATTCATAATTTTATATTTTGATATTAAAATTTTATCATAATCAATCAATTTTCTTAGCGTGTAAATCCCTAGTCACATTTTAAAAATATAAAATTCTGCAAAGCGGTTTGAAATTTTTTACCTTTGTTAATATTATCCTACGAAAGTTTTAACTGCTATTATTTCTTATTAACTTATGAAATTACTATTAAGACCTCAAAAATGAGACTAAATACCAGAGAAACTGAACTGCTATCCCCCACAATAAAAACTGCGCACCCTTCACAGCTATCTCCTACCGCAGTTCTCACCCCAATATATTCTGCACTATCATACGCCACAGCTTTATTATTTCCAGGATTATTATTACTTGCTGAAATATATACATCATATCTACTATCACTATCCAGTCCTTCACAACTAAAAAATACCCTACTCCCCCCATCAGTATACACATAAGTATGCATTGCTTCATTATTTTCTCCATCAACTCCCCATACAATTTGTTGAGAATTGGGCGATTTTTCATCATTTTTTAATACAACCATATGAATATACCCAGGATCTCGAAGAGATCCTGCACATGTTATAGAAGAATTCGTAACAGACCATACAGACCCTATTTCAAGCCAATCAGGCCTTGAATTTCCAATAGTAATTAAATTAGAAATACTATAAGCTGTTATCCCAATTTTTGATATATAAGAATTCAGTGTTTCTAAAGGTAAATTTCCTATAAGAGATGCAGGACTCGGTAAGTCTGCATATTTATCATTTGCTATATAGCAGGCAACTTCATTGGGTTTTTGGCTTTGCAATTGTCGAGAGACTGCAGAAGATTTTAAAGAAATTCGGGAAGGGTGGATTGCCATGGCTTTTGCAAGAGTAGGGATCAAGGAATTGGTGAGAAAATCTGATGAGCCTTGGGTGACTGGGTTATATTCATTAAAAGTGATATAGGTTAAAATGCTTTGATAGTCTTCTAAAGTGGTGAATTCATAAGAATAAATAGATGACATGTTATCGTTTGCGTCTACAAGAGTAAAATATACTACATAGTCAGTTTCTGCAGCTAGACTTTTAATAGTGATACTATTTATATTGGTTGAGCTTAATAGGTTTATTCTTGATGCATTGCCTTCATCATAGCTTGCAACTAATGCAGCAGGGTTTGGCATTTTTGTATATTTTAACTCAATTTGGTAATATAAAGTCCCTTTCATTGAAGTGTTTATCTGAAAACTTGCATAGTGTTGCCCTATATCATAACTTCTTACATTTGCAATGATTGGTATTACTTGCCTTTTTCCAATTGTCTGAACTTTTGAGTTCTCTGGCTTTTTGTACGCTTTTGCCTCATTTCCTGACAATTTTCATTCAATTTCAAAATTTACCTTAGAAACTTCGCCAGTATAAATTATCACTTCTTTTTCAGTTTCCCCTCCAGAAAACACCAACAAATTCGGCTTAAAACTCACTTCTAATTCCCCTGACGTCGGAGTTATAATCAATTCTGAATGCGGACCATTACTCAAAAATACAGTAACAGGCAAAGAATGCCCATTCTCCGGAATTGACGTTATTTCAGAAAAAGAAACCATACCAACCCCTTCAATTACATTTATAATTGTAATACCTAAATCTGCATATATCGTATCTTTTGGGTAATTAATATCATAACTATCCCCAGATTTTATTCATTCTAAATTATACTCTCCTGGGGTAGTAGAATACGGAATTGATAAGGTAAATTCTAATTGGGATTGAGAAATTGGCCACGTTAACACTTCAGAGGGATGAAGTCTTGCTCCAGGGATTTTTGGCATATTCATGGTAAGCTGAAGATTTACCCTCATAGGGGATTTACTTGTTTTTGCGGTGATTGGAGATGAAGTGCCACGAATTATGGTAATTGAGTTTTCTATGTTTATTAGGATTTCTTCACCATAGAGAGGGAGATTGAAAGAAAATGGGTAGTTTAAGAGGAGATAGGTGGTGTCGAGGAGGATTTTATTGTATTCATCATAGGTTTTGATAAGAAAAGGGAGGGTAGAAGTAGTGGTTTGTGGACCTGGGACGTCAAATATTTTTATTTGGAGTTTTTTATCTGAGCTAGGAATATAACTATCCCCACCACTTATTTCAATCCTATTAGATTCTTTATTGATACACTTAATATTTCCTCAATTTGTAATAGTATCATATCCTTTTATCACTTTTGCAGAACAAGAATAATTCCAAGCAGTCCCAAGATTTTTTAAAACATAATCAGATGGAAAATCCACCCAAATTCTGCCTTTATTTAAATCGCTTGGAATAAATGAAACAGGCTCAAATTCAAATGTAAAATTATTAAGAATTCTTGCATAAGGACTATCAATAGAAATATCAGAAATTTTTAAAGGCTGGGGTATAGAAGATGCTGATAGATTTCCTGCATTTGAGGAATATAAAATAAGTTTTCCATCACTGCCTTGTAAAGCGAAGCGGAATTTCCCGATTTGTCCTTGGGATGGGTTTATGATATTTCCTATATATAAAGTAATTGATAGATCTGCAGGAATTTCATTGAAGCCGCTTATAATAAGTTTTCTATTTCTTAAAAGCTCACAATTTATTTGGTATCCAACAAGCTGAATGGGAGATGCCCAGCATGAAATGGATTTAGTCCCTGTTAAAGATTCGTCTAGTTCTGAAGGAAACCAAATAAGTATTTTTGAAGTATCTTCAATTTTTATAGGCAAGTTTATGACAAATTTATATGTAGCTGAAATTCCTTCATTTTTTGGGTAAAAATCAATAGTTTCAATAGGAAAAGTGTCAATTTTTGGCGATGGAGAAAATGTATATAAAGATGTGCTTTGAGTTTGGTCAATAACAGTATTTTTGGTTTTAATTATTATGGAAAAGGAACTTGTAGTTGCTACGTTAGGAATATTAAAAACTTCATAGAGAGACAGTGATATTATTTCTTCTTTTTCTACAGGTTCAGATAAAACTGCAGTTATTAAATGTTCTGAAGCTTTGCATAAACTTATTGCATAGTTAAGAGTACAAGTAATTGCAGATAAAGCATCAAATTCTCATGGAATATTTATTTGAATTGTGCTTGATGGTGAAAGCCGATGAGCTGGCGTAAATGAAATTGAAAAATCAGCATTTTTTATATACAAGTTTGGAGGTTCAAAGTTTATGCTTTCTATTTTGACTTCTCCTGATGAAAATTGATTAGTAAGTTGAGCACTTAATGTAGCAGAATCTATATTTCTTCCAGAGCTATCTGTTGTTAATATCATAAAATTTGTTAAAGAAGCTCCTCCAGGATTCTGCACATTATCAACATATATTTCAATTTCAGTTCCCATCTCTATCTCTTTTAAGTTGCTTAATATATACACATTTCCAGATAAACTCACTGTTATTGTCTTCTCCAAACTATGAGACAATATTGCTGTTGATAGCCCAGTCAAGCTTCCTGACAGGCTTAAAATTATTTTTCCATTTTCAGGGATCCCATTTGCACTTGTAAAAGAAAATTTATATTGTGCGCCAGGGAAGTTCATTTCTGGAGGATTTATAATCAGTGAAGGATTTATAAGAGATCCAGGGGTAGAAGCTTGCAAATTATCAGTTGAGGAATATGCAGCCATAGCTTGTGAATTATCTATTAAGCCAATCTGTAAAGGAACACCAGTAGCATATCCAACTGGCATTGGATTTTTCAGCCCATTAATAGTCAAAGATGAACTGGAAACAGCCGAAATTCCACCAGCTGATAGCACAACTTTTACTATAGGTGCATAATCATTATTAAAAATTTCAAGATTACTTGTAGAGCTTGCTGCTGAAATTGATGAAATTTCTGATAAATCCCAGCCAATAGGAAAAATTGCGAAAAATTCCCAATTGTTAGAAACAGCTACTGGAGACTGTAATGATAATATCAATGAGATTGATTCATTTATTATAAGAGAACTCCTAGAAGTTATTGATGCAGACGTCCAAGAAGCTGGGCTTGCAGATACAGAAATAGTGCTTCCACTCGTTTGTCCTATAATTTTAAATATACGATTTTCAAAATACCCTATTTTTATTTGATAATTAAAAGAAGTGCTTGCAGTTGCTGGACATTTTAATATAACTCTAACTGTATTGCTATTCGTTGAAAGAGGTCCTAATGATAAAAGTCATAGAGCTGCATCTGTTCCTATTGATGAAGAAGCTGATAATTTGCAATATGATTTTTCTGATGTCCCTGAAAATTTGCAATTAGGAGTTCCTGTGATACCAAGATTCAATGGAAAACCAGGCGAACCAGAGGTTCCTGTATCAAAACTTATAAAAACAGCAGAATTTTGAGTGTCGGTTGTAACAGGAGATTTAAAGGTAATTGTAAATGGCATATAGATACCAGGAGCAGTAGAATCACCAGCAATATTATTTGTAAGACTTGATAAGCTTGAAGCTGCTACATCTTGTATGAGACATTGAGAGTTAATTATTATGTTTCCTGAAATTGCTTTTATACAGATTTCATATGGATTTTCTGGATTTGTTGCGACTTTTGGAAGAGTCACTGATAAGGTAAATTGTGAGTTTCCTGAAGTAGGGATTATGTCTGTTTTTGTAGTCATTTTGATGGTTTTTTCTGAAATTGAACACAAAATTGTCTGAGTGCCAGATCCTGAGTGAGCAGTCTGAGAACATGGAGAGTTATCAATAAGAAATTCCTCTGGAAATGAAAAATAAATAAAAGATCCAATTGGAAGAGCAGAACTTGGCTTCAAATCAACTGAAAAAGTCCCATAAGAATTTACTACCCCACTTCCAGGATATAATATTGATAACGATGGAAAAATATTCGATGATATGCTTTGGGTAATAATAACTTGGCTTCCTATATCAATTATATTTGTTCCATATGTTGATGATATTGATAATGATATAGAATTTGTGGATATTGAAATAGGAGCTTGAATTGTAATTGTGGATTTGCTTGAAATTGTATTGAAATTTGAAATAATTAGTTGAGTAGATGATAAAGCGCATGATGCAGGAGTGGATGGGCTATCAAAAATTCCGGAATAAATAAAACAACCAGATGAACTGCTGAAAGAAGAAGATTGAAGAGTCATAGAAATTGTAGAGCCTAATGGAATTTCATGAGGATTTTGAAAAGATAATAGGTAGGAAACTGTATTCCCTATAATAGGATCAGCTAATATATTTACAGGAGTTGCAGAAATACTGGTCATTGATCCTGAAATAATATTAGGCGCACTAACAGAAAATTGTTCAAGCACAACTATTGTCCCTTTTTGGATAATATCAATTTCAATATTAAATATCCCACCATTTACAGTCCATCCTGGATTTTTTACACTTGTAATTAAAATCCCCATTTTTATTGTGCTACTCCCTGATGCTTTTATATTTTGGTTTAATCCTTTTAAATACACATAACTTTCATCAGTCTCACAATAAAAATTTCCTTCAGGCACAAAATTATAATTCAAATAACTTATCATTTTACAATGATAGTCAATACCTAATGATTTTTTTCAATAATCAGGGAAATTAATCCTAAATCAAGTGCCTTTATCAATATTTTCAGTAACAATAATCCCAAATATATAATCTGAATTTTCTCCTACAATATTGCTAAACCCAGAATAAGAAGTCAATAAATTAGCTGACAAAACGCTTGAAAGTCTTTCAGCAAATGCCAAATTCCCAAAGGCAAAATTTTGGCTTGAGTAGCGAATATCGTCAATTTTTGTGGTAAAAATTGAAAATAAACTGGTGGTTTTGTAGGTTAAAGGATTTTGGATACCTTTTAGAATTACAGTGAGTTTTGTAGGGGAAAGTAATATAGGGATTGGAAGTTTTATGAGGGGATAAGAAATTGTGCAGAAAGAGCTGTAATTTATAGGACTGGATTTAGGATTAGATATCAGAGAGCATGAAGATAGTGTAAGAGATTCATATTCAGATGGAAATTGGATATTCAGGATGTCATTTGCTGATAGAGAAATGGTGGTTTCTAGATGGAAAGAATAGTCAGCAACTTGATAAAGGTGAATTGAAGTTAAATCAATTGGATTTAGGTAGTCTGAGTCTTGAAGTATGAGATTTGCATAAGCAATCCTAAGAAAAAGGAAAAGGATCATTTAATAAATTAATTAGACAAATTTTAATTTTGGAAAATTGCTGATATTTTAATCCTTTAAAAGCGAAAAATATGATTTTTATGAAATTTCATAATAAGGTATATTGATTTCACAATCTATTTAGTATATGTAAAATTAATTCAAAATACTAATTTTTATAAATAATTCATAAAGATTTTGCATGTTGAAGAAAAGTGTATATTTCTTTACGAAAATATTTATATATATTTTAAATCAATTTCTTATTTACTTCAATTTTATCAAAAATTTCTCTCTCAATACTGTTTGAAAATTAATAATAGCTCAACGAGTAGGCATAAAAAATTTATTGTTATGATGCAAAATTAA
>CATKHM010000505.1:7638-17836 GCA_949751825.1 Blepharisma undulans
TGAGAAAAACCATATTTTCAATTATATTAAACTATGAATTTTGCTCATGAAAGTTTAAACTGATTACACCTTATAGAAATCAGAGAGATAAAATCAGGTTTTTAAGACAATTAGCAATAAAATACGGCTGATAATGAAATTGAAACACAAAGTATTTTATATACTTCACCGACGAATCTTTTAATTTTTATATAGATTAATGCACAAATTTATTAATTAGTAGAAATTAAAAATAAAATCAGTAAAGTATAAAAATAAGTCCAAATTTAATTAATATAAGGAATAAATAACCTTAAAGCTTATTTCTTGATTTTTTTATTTTTTTAAACCAAAGGTTTCATTAAAACGATTGATTCTTAACTCTTTTTTAAGACAAGACCAAGAAGCGTCTTTGCAAAGCAAATAATTAGCTAAAAATCCAAAAAGCAAAATAATGTCTCATCTGGAATAAGAAATATCTCAAAAGATGAAAATATTCTAGCCCAAAACAATTATAAGATAAACGCTTGTATTTTTATGATTATAATCTTATTATCGAAATAAAATTATTTAAGAGTACTCAAATTCCACTTTTTGACAATTATTTGTAACACTTAATTTTAGAATTTTTCTCATATTTTTAAGCAAATTATCACCAAAAATTGTAGAAGGATTATAAATAATTGATGAGCAAAATTTATCTCTTGCGGGTAACCAAAATTTCTTTTAAGCATAAACAAGAAGAAGACATACAACTCAATTTCTCTTTATCCAAATATGATTCTTCTGAAGAAATCTATAAATCATCCACCTTTGAAATGTCCCAATTTTACACTCTTGCCCCAGTTCCCTTAGACTCATCCCTTTACACTTCCTTGAGCCTTAGATTTTATCTCGTAAATTTAAACGAAGAAAAGCGTTTGGGAAAGATACCAATTGACTTAATGGGAGACTTCCCTGTTAGTGGAAAATTTAAGTTAAAAAATATAAGAGTCGAAATCGAAATTGCTGAAGAAGAACAAAAAATTTTCCAAAAAGAACCCAATGAAGCTAATAATTATGAAAAAGAAATAAAAAACGAAGCAGATAGACATGAAAGTGAATACTCTGAGGAATTAAAAACATCGAGAAATGATCAGAAAAAAAGAAGAAAGCCTTCAACGATAAAGAATAAAGAGCAAGTTTCCTATTCAGAAAATATTTCTCTAAACCGCGAGCAGGATAACTCAAACTCTATGGTGGCATTAGATTCCATGAAAATTCATACCCAAAAAAAGATTGATTTTATCGAAGAGTTGGTGAATGATATTTTATCAATGCCTTCTTTTGTAGAAAGATTTCTTAACAGCATTTTGTGTTTTGCCTATTATAAAACTTATAATTTTCAACCAGACTCAGATATTCATATAAAAATACAAAATATTTATCCAAATAAAGAATTCAATAATTTTATTGATTTTTTAATTCAAAACGGCGAAGATAGTGAACAAAACAAAATTAAAGAATGCTTTGAAAGAGAAAGCTGGGAAAAATTAATTAAAGAAACTGACAAAACCCTTAAAGAGTATAGGCCTGTTAACATAAATGAGCTTACTCGCTTGATAAATAAATCAGTTGAATATTCTGAGAATATCATAAATCAAGATATTATTTTGTTGATTGGAGCCACTGGCTCAGGAAAATCAACCACAACTCATTTCCTATGTGGCTCAAAAATGGAAAGAGTAGAAGAGAATGGTATAAGGCATATTAAAGCTGTTGCAGTAGAAAATCCTGTTTTGAAAAATACAACAATTTCAGCTCACTCTCAATCAGAAACTCGCTATATTACTAGTATACCAATAGTTATAAAAGATTCAGGGGAGACTATTTTTATTTGTGACACTCCCGGATTAATGGATACAAAAGGAGCAGAAGTAGACATGGCAAATACAATCAGTATCGTTGAGTTCGTAAAAAAATGCAAAAGTGTAAGACCATTGATTTTATTAAGCTCAAAAACTCAAGGAGACAGATTTGAAGGAGTCAAAAAAATCGCTCAAACTTTAGCCAGACTTATTCCTAATTTCAACAACGACAGTGACTCATTCACATATGCTTTTACAAAATACAGCGAGGATGATGCTTTAAATATACATGGATTAGTAACAATCACTATAAATGAATTAGACAATCCAGATCCTGTATTTCTTCATATTTTAAATGATATAAAAAATAAAACAGCAGATGGACCTCTCACTATTAGCCCTCTGAAGGACGATCCTCAAGAATTATTAAAAAAAATAATGGAAAGAGAGCCGATAAGAGACCCTAAAAATGCTTTTCAAAGATTTATAACAGAAGACTCAAGAATTTCGCTAAAAAATCAAGTTAATTATATTAAATTAGAAATTGAAAAAGCATTGAACTCTGGGAACTATGAAATGATCAAATATAAAATAGAGGAGTTTAAGTTGATAGCAGACTTATTCACACAGTTTGAAATGGAATATAATAGCTGTGTTGAATCTATAATCAAAACTACTAAAGATTTATATAATAAAACAACTACTCAATTTAACAGTTTTCTGGACAACCATGGAACACTTGATGAAAATACTATATCAAATTATAAAAAGGTTTACAACACCTTGAAGATATCAGATAATATAAGAGAAACTCATTTGAGAGCTGAGGTGCCTGTATCAGCAGCAATGATAACGAATATTATTTCTAAATTAAGCCTCGCTCATACAGATTTCAAATATGAAAATGTTGATCCCTACATCCTGAGCACCCAATTGAGAAATGCAAAAATTTTAAGTGAAGCATTTGAAGATGTCATTCCTCATTATCAAAATCTTTGTAGTAATTATATAAATCTTATAGAAGGTTTACTGTTATCTGCAAATAAAGATTTAGAAAATAACAGTTTCGAAGGATTTGGTAATAATTTATTGCAAGTAGAAAAATACTTGAAAATCGTCTATGAGCATTTGGAGTCTGCAGAATTAGATGAAAATTTAGAAATTTTAAAAAACCAATTTATTGAAAACTTAAAAGTGGCGCACGATACATCGATTGAGCCATTGAGAAAAGAGCATTTTGAAATCAGTGACGTAGAAACACTTCAAAAAAATATTTCAGTGTTAAAATCAGCTTTTAATATCCCGAGCTTGCGCGATCTTATGGCCAAAAATGGAATATGCGATCTCTTATCACCAATTTTTGATGAGTATCAAAATTATTTCGAAAATGCTAAGAAAGATATTTTATCAGTCATTAATAACAATGCAACTCAAAATATAGCTGAAATTGAAGTTAAATTTGACGATTTTAATCTATTGATGAAAGTTTCAGACATTGAATATCTTATAGCTGCTTCATATCAAGAATCATTAAATTCGTTAATAAATAAACTCAACTTTTTCAAAGATACAGCAAAAGATATTATAAAAAGTTTCAGCATCTCTTCTGAGCCTATAGATTTAGGACCATTACGTGAGTCTTTTGCTTGGCTTGACTCAGGAAAATGAGTTGAAAAATTCCGTGAAGGAATTTACAGTAACGATCTTTTAGCAATTGAAAAAGAAATAAAACAATATATAGATAGGCTATTACTTGAACTATCAGGCATGGATTTAGGAATAAATTCTCCTTTTAATATTTCTCAAGGATATTCAATAGTTCAAAAAATTTATAATGTTTTTCAACTGGAAGATTTTATTCCTTCATTGGCAAATTATGATCAAGGCTTTTTAACACAATTTGAAGATAAAATTAATGAAACATTGCAGTGCATTAAAAATGAGTTTTTCCCAGAATTAAAATTCATTGTCTATTTTAACAGATTAAAAAGAATTAGAGCTAAATACTCTCATAAAGAAAAAAAAAGCAAAGAGCCGATTAAAGATTTTGCTAAAAAATATGGATTTGAAAGCATTGAAGAAATAGATGCAGAAATAAAAAAAATGAATACATTTATTGAAGGAATTCCACAAAAAGTAGAAGATTATACCCCTAATATTGATAAAATAGAAAGCTCATATTTATACATTGAAGAATGCAAAAAAATTTCTCGACTGTCTGAGCCATCTAATATGGTCTCTGAAAGTTTTTTGTCAACACTCTCCCTTTTTTATAGCAGGCACTTTAAATTTTTTCAAAAATATTTCCACACTGTCACTCAAAACATACAGAATGATAACTACCAGAATATAGAGCTCATGATAACAATGTCTCATCAAGCAGTATTATGTTTTAAAGAAATTCCATTACTAAAAGAAAAAGCCCCATCATATTTTGCAATTTCTAACATGCAATCTGCATTTGAGCATTATTGTGAAGAGCTTGATAATTTAAGTGCTGTTTTCAAGGAAAAACTTAAAATTAGTGCAGAAAATGACATATTTAGAGCAATGTTTTCATTATTAGCTATAGCCAATGAATTATCAAACACCAGTGAAAAATTTTCAGATATTTGGCTTAAATACGATCAAGTCTTAAAAACCAAGTTGCATCAAGCGTGCCAATGTATTATTGATTCAATTGATAATCAGAAGTTCGACATAACTGCTCAATTAATAAATACCCTAGATGGAGAAACATGAAATGAACATAAAGATATGATTACAAATAAATTATATTTCACATTTGAATCGATTACTAATGAAACAAAAGAACTCTCTTTATCTATAAATAACTCCAAGCTGGAAAATTCTCAAATTATTAGAATAATCCAAAACTTCCAAAAAACGACAAATGCTTATGGACTTGGATTATATGATTTATTTGATGAAGAAAAAAAGCAAAAGCTAATTGACGTTGGAAACGAAGCTAAAGCCATACTCCAAAATAAAATTATTAGCTTTGTGAATACAGTTAAAAATGAAATTATGTCCTTTAAATTCTATGAAGCTGAAGTAAAAATAAATAATCTCCAAGATATAAGTGCTTATTTCAATGGTGAATTTCTTTCTGCAAGGGTAGATGTAGTAAAAAAAGAGCTTGAAGAAACACGATTTACTATTTTTGAAATTATTAAAAATTCCAAATTAAAGGATTTTAAAGATTCTCCTCAAATTCTGGAATTTGAAAAAGCCGCAAACGATTATCCATATTATAAAAATTGTTTAAATGTTATTGAAAATTTGATAAAAGAAAAGGTTAAAGCCGCTACAAATAATTTTATCGCAAAATCTTACATAGAAAAAAAGGCTGTTGTTCGTGATATATCTTCTATTTTGGATGTGCTACCAAATGATATCAAAACTGAAATAACAGGTATAATCAACGAATTAAAGAAAATCAGAAAAAAGCAAAAGAAAGAAAATAGAAATAAAATTGATACATTGGCAACTCAAAAGAACATAAGTGAATTATGCAAAATATTTTACGAATTAATTGACCAACTATCAAGACCAGACTTTGAATACGCAAATTCCAAATTGTGTGAAGCTTTAAATTCAATTAAATGTGAATTAAATTCTGCACTTCATGATAAAGACTGAAATACTGTTTTTAATAAAGCATGGGTTTTAATTTCAAGAAAAGAGGTGGACGCTATCATAAATGATGGCGAAATAATTTTTACAGAAATTCATCAAAATATTCAACAATTAATTGAAAGGTCATTAAATTCCCTATTAAATATTGAAAGCAAGGAAAGTAGTGTCGAATTTATAGAGGCATTCAAAGTTTATGCAATTTTTATAGATTTTAAACTAAAATTTGAAAAGAAAATAGGAATCCCAAACTTTTATGACACAGATAAAATCATTGAAAAAATACTTGAAGAGATTTCAAGCTTTTTTGGAAAACTCAATGATAACTATACAAAAGAGTTTGATTCGAATAATCTTCATAGTTTAAATGCAACATTAAATAAATTCAAAGAATGAGACGAATTTTTAAAAATTTTTAAAGAATTTTTACAACAGCATCAAGATTACCCTTTTCACAGTAAACATCAATATATCCAAAAAACTCCTCATTATTCGCAACTTGTAGTAAAATCAAGCGAAAAATTATATACAATACATCAAGGTTTTATGAACATAAAAATTGAATTTTCTGAAATCAAGCACCCTGCACTTCTTGAAAGAGTTTGCCATGATGCCCAAGAAAGATGGGATCAATTAATAAGATATGAAGAAATAAAAAGCCATTTAAATCAGGATATTGCGAATTTCGAAAAAATAGAGTCTAGTGCTAAAGAGTCTATATCGATAAAAATAAATAATATCATTAAAAAGGCTGATTCTTTGATAAAAAAAGAAAATATTGAAAAAAAAGATTTTAATGATATTCAAATGTGCTATAGCTGCTTAACAATGTTTGAGAAAAATTTAAAAATTAAAAATTTTGACTGAGAAGAAATAATTGGAATAATTAAAGACAAAATTTTATCAAAAGCTCGCGAATTAAAAAGGAAAGCAGAAGAATCAAATGATGCAAAAGAAATAGCAGAAACCATTATAAACATGAAAGAGATTTCGAATAATGTTCCTTTGCTAAATAATGAATTGGATAGAATTATAGATGCATATTTAGAAACTTTAAGAAAGAAAGACAAAGCAGAAATAGCAGCACTCACTCAAGAGCTAGAACAGCACCCAAGCGGATTAGGCCTTCATATAATTACGGAGCATAAAGTATTTGAGGGTGCTCTGCAAAAATTGTGAATGAGTAAGACTCAGGCACATGGAATAGAATTTGCATTGGAAAATATAGGTGGCAATAATATAAATAAGCGAGAATTGAGAGAAAATTATGATACTTATACTAAAAAATTTAATGAGTATCAAGCAAGATATTGAAAAATCTCACAAACTGATGGAGTCAACAGTGCTATAATTGAAATCGTAAATGAGATAAAAGCTAAAGCAAAAAGTCTTACAGAAGAAAATATAAATTCAGACATTAGTGCATTTAAAGACTCATATCCAGATCTTTTGGCCTACATTGTAATGCTATGAGTACTTTTAAACATACAAAAATATAAGCAAGATGTGAACGATGAAGAACAAAAGTCCTCAATTTTTACTCCACATCCAATACAGATTTTGTCAATCTTCCGTATGCTTGGTATAGGCTATGAACGTAGCACCAATCCCAAAAACAACTTAGTTCAAATCTTAACAGGTGAAGGAAAATCAGTCACATTAGCATTCTTAAGTTCTGTTCTTGCTCTATTAGGATCAGACGTATATTGTGCTTGCTACAGTGTTTACTTAAGCCAAAGAGATTTTGATTATTTTCAAGATTTATATACAACTCTAGATATTAACAGATATATAAAGTATGGCACTTTTAATAAATTATGTGAAGAATACATAAACTCAAGTGGAGATATCAGAAAAATAGCTTTAGATTTCATAACTTCTGGAGAGTGTCCTAAAACAAATGATGAGCTTATTTACAGGTCTAAAGTGCTTTTAATAGACGAAGTCGATGTATTTTTCAGCAACTCATTTTACGGAAATACATATAATCCTGTGGCTATGCTTAAACATCCTACTATAAAGGAATTAACAGATTATATTTGGGATAACAGAAAAAAAGTTAAATTCAGTAGGCTACTTAAAAAACATGTATATAAAAACTGCTATAATCAATTTCCTGGATTTGAGTTTATTGTTGAAGGAGCAGTCCAAGATATGCTGATTGAAGTGCAGCGTTTTGATTCACATAACTATTTTGTGCAGGAAGATAAAATTTGCTATAAAGAGCATGATGGGGTTTCAAATAATATTTCATTTGGATATGAAACGCTATTTGCTTATTATTGTGAATATGAAAAGGGATTCATAACTCGACAGAGTTTAGAAGAAAATATTTGCATTAATGTCCACTGTGGTAAATTCTCATATGCAGAAATCCCTCTCAAATTCAATTATATTATGGGAGTTACAGGCACATTAAAAACTTTGGAAAATTATGAAAAAAATATTATAGAAAATGAATATAATATCAAATTAAACACTTATATGCCGTCCGTTTTTGGTAAAAATAATCGCACTTTTGGAAAAGATAGTGATGTTCATGTCGAAAACAAGGATGATTACTATATGAAAATAGTAAGAGAAATAAGCAAACAAATAATAGGCAAAAAAGGAGGCCAGCGTGCAGTTTTTGTATTTTTCTCAGACGAAGAAAAATTAATGAATTTTTATGAAAAATCAGGAATAAAAGACTACGAGTATAACATTCAAATAATAACAGAAAAATTAAATGCAGGAGACAGAGCTATGCTAATTAAAAAAGCAACAATCCCAAAAACAGTTACATTATTAACCAGAGTTTTTGGCCGTGGAACTGATTTCAAATGCTTAAATCAAGAAGTTGAGACTAATGGAGGGGTTCATGTAATTCAAACTTTTCTCGCAGAAAGTAAATCAGAAGAAACCCAAATTATGGGAAGAACAGCAAGACAAGGACAAGAAGGATCTTACAGCATCATTCTTCTTGACTCAGATTTAGAAAAATATTCATTAACCAAAAATGATATTGAAGATTTGAGAAATAAAAGATGATTTTATGAGCCTATTAATCAAAAAAGAGATGAATTCAATGAAAAAAATAAACAAGATGAAGCTAGCAAAGTAGAAGAAGCTAAAGCTCGGCATGAAGCATCAATGGAATTTTTAGATTATATTAAAAGGAATAAAACTAAAAAATCGAAGCGACTATTAGAAGAATTGAATAAAGGACTTGGAATGAAAGCTGGGATAACGAAAACAATTGTTTTAATGGATGGGACTGGGTCTATGGAATTACTGATGCAAAGCTCCAAAGATACAGTAAAGGAAATGTTTTCACGTGTGTGTAATGTCCTTGTGAAGAAAAGCATGAGCCCTGAGAGCTTTCAATTGCAATACTGTGTTTATCGAAATTGGAGTGAATTTGAGGATCAATTATTCCAAGATTCTCCATGAACAAATGATCCAGATGTTCTTGAAGATTTCATGGAAAACATAGAGGCCAAAGGTGGTTGGGGAGGCAACGAGGCTGTTGAAGTTGGATTATGACATGTAAATGAGAGTTTTGAAAATGATATCATTTCGCAAGTGATTTTGATTGGTGATGCGCCTCCAAATACTCATGAGGATTACAAATTAAAAAAACGAGGTAAGGGTGAACTGCTTTTTTGCTTCGATGAGGTCAAAATAACTAATAGTGAGGAAAGAGCAGAGTATTGAAAGAATTCGAAGTATGGAAGCGTTAAATATTATGAAAAAGAGTTAGCAAAAATTATAGAAAAACAAATCCCAGTACATGCATTTTACGTAAAAAATAATGCAAAAGACGAATTTGAGGAGATTGCAAGATTGACAAATGGTCAAAGTGGATTTCTTGATATTAATTCAAGCTCAGGAGCTGATAGACTTACTGATTTGGTATCAACAGAAGTTTTACGAAAATCTGCAGGAGAAGACGCAGTAAAACTTTATAGAGAAATGTACCCTCCTTCATATACTTAAAATTAAATTTATTCAGTATTAATAAAATCCTTAATTTTCCAATTAATTTTCAATTAATTATATGCTCAATTTTACAATTAATTTCAAATTATTAAAGAATTTTGTAAGTTGGTTTTATTTTGTAATATATTAACTACTCAAGCTGCTTATTGAAGATAATTAAATATAGCTTGGGCTCAGAGAATTCTGAAATCTCTTCGTTATAATAAATCATATATATTTGCCAACTTTTGTTTTGATTCGACAACTTGTTTGACGTAAAAACTCTTTCCAGTCTGAAACAACCCATATGCATTCCTGCCTTATATTGTCTATTTTTGATTTCAAAGGTCATCTCATAATTAGTGTGTTGCTTTTCTCCATGTTTTCGTGCATTTATTCCCGAAAAATGTAGACGTCATAAATGATAAGTGGAAACAATTCTTTCCTTATTTTTAAGGTCAACGAAGTTGAAATCAAGCCAAATTCTGATTCAGATCCTATTTCAACACTCATTTTTACCTTGAAAGATCCTAAAACTTCTGAAATCATCTTTCAATCTCCAAGCATTGAATTATCGCAAATTTCCAATCTTGCTCCTATTCAAGTGTTTCAAGATTCTTATAGCTTTTTAAGTCTCAGTTTTTATATGAAAAGCCTTGAAGACCAAAAATTGCTTGGATCTGCCTCAATAGACCTCGCCCAAAATTTCCCGCTTAAAAAATGATTAAATATCCCAAGTGAAGGCGAAGAAATTTTAAGTGTGGAGATAGAAATTA
>CATKHM010000506.1:0-16460 GCA_949751825.1 Blepharisma undulans
TTTCAAGAATAATAAAATTAAATAGTTATATTTTCGCTTCCATAAATAAGTCTCCATCTTCCATTCAAGTCCAAATTATCACTTCTTGAATATGTCCAATTAGCTTGTGTAAGCCCGCTCCACATGCAATCAATATACAACTCTTCCCTTGGCTTCGGGTGATCATAAGCTAATTTCATCGCACATAATTCTTCTTTTACTAATTTTTTGGCCCTTTTCCACACTTCAGCAGGCCCTTCCAGAGGGTTCTGCTTGCAATAGAACCATAACATTCCATAATTAGGATCTGCATTTATGCATAATCTTTTAAGCTCAGAAATCTTCTCAAAAGTCCCCTTAAGCATGTAGACTCTTAACATTTCTATGAAAGAGTCTCCATATTGAGGTGTAAACTGTATAGCATAATTCAAATAATCTTCAGCTGAGTCTAAATCATAGTATTCTGTAAATGGATTTAGCCTTAATCTAGCCCCTTCACACCAGACTTCGCCTGATTTAGGGACTTCTTTTAAGGCCAGCAAGAAGCCTTTAAAGTGTAATTTTTGTTCTATTAATTTTCTATCAGTATGCTGCAATTGTATTAACGCTGACCATAATCTGCCAGTATTAGAATATTTCACTATGGAATCTTTAGCTATTTGTATAGCTCTTGAGAAGTCTGAATTTCTCATTTCCATAGTAATGTATTCTAAATGAACTTTTCAGTCCTGCTTGGAGTTTTCACAGGCTTCTATCATAAGCTCTCTGGCTTTTTCTTTATTTTGGATAAGCTCATAAGCTTTGCTCATTTCGACAAGAACTATTGATTTTTGTTTACAAGGAACTTCGTTTAAGCTTTGATTAAGAATATTCATAGCTATATTATAGTTTCCTGCTTTCAATTCAATTCTAGCACCAACCATCCAAGCTTTCCATCTCAAGTTATCCGGACAATTAATAACAGCATCTTTCATATATCTTCTGCAGTCATCAAGTTTTCCAGCTCTTTCCAAGCCTAAAGCATACTCCAAATAAAGCTTCCACACAAGTTCTTTTGTAAGTGACTCTTCACCTTTTGCAATTAAATCAAATTTTCTTCTTAAAACCTCTTGGTTTGGAATTCTAACAGCAGATCCTTGACTTTGTAAAAACTCAATTTTATCCAACAGTCTTAAATATGAAAACCACAGTGGCCCATATCTTGGATTTCTAGCTAGCCCTTTTTCACAATTATCAAGAGCAGCATAAACGTCTTTGCCCCATCTTTCTTCAAATTTCACAGCTTCTAAAAATACTGCTCCAAAATTCCCACATTGCACCATTAAATGATTAAAAACGCTCCTTGCTATTTCTATACCACCAGATCTGGCTTCCATCAATGCTCCTTCCATAAGAATTTTCCAATTTTTTTCCAAAGGATAAGTTTTCAGACTACTCAAAACCATCCTCGCCACATCAAGTTCACTGATTTTCTCTTCAGTTTTTATAAATTTAACCGCCAATTGGTCGCTCAAAGGACAAAAATGGAGCCCGAGAATCAATAATTTGCGAGAAAGCTCAATTCTTCCACATTCTTCTTCAAGCTTGCTGTATTCGAGTCAGCTTTGATGAGCATAAGGCTGTATCTGTGTTGCCATCGCGAATAAAGCGCGAGCTTCATCGATTTTGTTGTCTCTTTTGGCTAAATCTGCGAGCTCAACGAAGACTCTCCAATGGAGCGTTTGGGGAGCATTTTTTAGCTTATCACAAGCAGCGTGGAAAACGGGATAAAAACCTTGAGATTCTAAGTCTTTTAGAGGCTTCATGAAATCGCGAAGCTGTTGTTTTGAGAGAGGACAGTCAATAACTTCTAATTGTTTTTTTGGTTCAGCTGGCTTGTATGGGACTTTCCAACGGCCTTGTTGGCGAGTTTCATAAGGCTTGGTGTTATTTTCGTAATCTGACTTTGGGTAATGAGGTTTAGTAGTTGAAGGACTCATGGTGATGAGATAGGGACCGTTTGTGCGATTTTCGAAAGGTCCGCGTTGTGTTGTGGTTTTTGAATTCATCCGTTAAGTCTAAAAAATATTTAAATTAAATTGTTGCTATTTAGGCCAAAAATGGTTAAAATGAGAAATTGTAAAAATCTTACAAAATATTAAGAATGATTGGCAATTTTATAAATTTGAGAGTTAAGTTTGCTAGAGCAGTTCTCAGAAATTAAAAAATTTCAAATTATATAAAATCGATAAAGAAATTATTTTTTGGATAAAAATTGATTTCATTAAAAATTTTGGAAGCAAGTATAAATTCAATTAAATACTTAAGAGCAATAATTCAAAAATATATTTTCGAAGAATTTTATCAATATTATATAATGTCAAACCTTGAATCCATGCTCTCAATTTTTTAACCTAAGGATTGTTTTAAATCTCTTTTTAATATAATTTAACCTTTTATTTCATTTCAAATCATCTGTGCTTATCTTTCAAGCTTAAAACAATTTAAAAGTCCAAAACTCCCCAAGGCAAGAATCACTTGATTTATAACATGACCGTTAAATCCTCCATTACTTTTTTGAAATTTTCCTTATCGATATCTTTTCTAATAACAATTATAACAATAACTCATGAGTTTAACTGACACTTCCAAAGAAAATTTACAACTCGACCCAAAAAACACCAAAGCTATTTCATCACGGAACGCTCTTAAATCTCTCAACATCTCCTCTCTGCTCAATACTTCTCCCTCTTCCAAAGAAGCTAACCCCACCAACCCTCAGCTTCTCATCGACTACGCTCCTGAAATCTTCAAAAATCTCCACGAGCAAGAACCGACGGGCATAGTTTCACAAGAGTATATGAAACTGCAGCCTGAAATAAACCAAAAACTACGAGCCGTCTTAATTGACTGGATTGTTAGTGCCCATAAGCGTTTTAAGCTTTTACCCGAAACTTTATTTTT
Organism: Blepharisma undulans; assembly: GCA_949751825.1. Lineage (NCBI taxonomy): Eukaryota > Ciliophora > Heterotrichea > Heterotrichida > Blepharismidae > Blepharisma > Blepharisma undulans. Next base: position 2,923 of record CATKHM010000506.1, read on the forward strand.
ATCAGTCACAATTATTGATAAATATTTAGAAAAACGAGCAGTGACCAGACAGCAATTGCAGCTTGTAGGGGTCACAAGTTTGTATCTCTCATCGAAGTATGAAGAGATTTATCCACCCGAGCTTAAAGATTTCGTGCAAATCACAGATAGAGCGTATACCAGAGAACAAGTCGTTAAAATGGAAAAGGAAATATTAAATACTTTGAATTTTAATATTACGCTACCGACCTCGTGAAGATTTTTTGAAAGGTATGGAGGGATAAGTGACTTAAATTCACAAGGTAAAAGTGTAGGACAATATTTATTGGAGTTAGCATTGGTAGAATACCATATGCTGAAATATAAACCCTCGCTGAAAGCTGTAGCTGCCACGTATATGGGGCATAAAATATTGAACAGAGACTATTCTTGGAGAATTGAAGATACTGGGTATTCTGATGAAGAGATTAAATGTTGCGCGAAAGATATGCTCATATTATTCCAAGCAGCGCCTAGACATCCATTGACTGCTGTAAAAGAGAAATTTTCGAGACCTCAATTCCATGAAGTATCTTCCCTGAGGATTAGCTAATCGTAAACTAATTTTATAATATATATACTCCTTTATATACTGAAATTAAACTATTTATGGCTCTTATGTGAAAGCATTTCAAACTCAGTGTTTGAATATTCTGTTACAATTGCACAATGATAACTTAGATTTAAGAAAAAATATGACTAGCACACAAGATTCCAAGTTCCTAAGTGTTTATAATTCCACGAAAAATAATCAAGCCAAAGTTGGCCAGAAGCAAACAAGCCCCTACTTATCTCCGATTTCCAGATCCACAACATCTCTTCGGCCCAAAACTCCTTTGAAATCCCAAAAAACCATGAATCAAAAATCCAAAAATAATCCAGTATTCAATACAAAAGAAAAAAAGCTAAACAAGTCTCTCACCATAATGCACCGTCTAAGTACGTCTTGCTTAGACTCTACTCCAAGTGCTGCTAAAAGAAGAAAATCCTCAATTTTAAAACTTGAAATTCTGAAGCCAAAAAAAGCGAGCATAAACAAATCCCTCACAATAATGAATTACTCAAATTCTTCATATTTAGAGCCTACATCTAACGTCCCGAAAAGGAGAGTGTCCTCTGTATTAAAAGCTGATGCTTTAAAAGCAACTAAAAATGATTTTTATTTAGCAAGCACTTTTGACTGAATTTTACAACTCCTAAAAGAGAAAACTGCTAAAACTAAAAAGCGTCACGAAGAAATAAATCCCTATGAATTAATTTTATGAGCATTCAACGAAATTATTAATAGGCTTCCTTTTCTAGAACTTTTTAAAGTCCTTAAAGACAGCTTTCTCAGTATTTCATTGGAAAATGAAAACACCCCACAGGTATTAAAACTGAAGCAGCAAATAAAATCATTAGAATCAGAAATATCGAGACTAAAAGCCAGCAACAACTTAACAGAAAGCAAATTAAAAACCTTATCAGAAGAAAATATAAAATATTCTAATCAAATTGAAGAATTAAATAGGGAAGTAAAAAATTGAAGAGCAGTGAAGGATAAAGGCATAGACTTTTCCAAAGGAAGTGTGGAAGCTAAACTAATTTTAGACGAAAATGAGAAAAAAGGGGAGATGATCAGAGAATTGACAGCTGAAGTTGATGAACTGACCTTAAAAGTTGCCAAATTGACAAGTACTCTGTGTTTGATAGAGCAGCAAGGAGGATTTACTACAAAAGTGCTGAAAGAGTTTAAGGATCAGTCAAAGGGAGATATAAATGGAAGGAGAAACTCTATGGCTGTATTTGTTCCAGCTTTGCTGTTGTCGTCAGGGCAAATTAAAGAAGAAAGTAAAGAGCTTGAATGTTTAAAAAACATTGATATGCTTTTATCTGATGAATTATTTATGCAAAAACGAATAAGTCCAGTTCCTGCGTTAAAGCTAGAAGAAATAAAACAGGTTGCTGAAGACTAGCATCTTTATTTCTTTTGATGAAATCGTGATTTTGAATAAGTGTAAATTAAATAATTGAATTTAATAGAATTAATACATTTATCACTCAAACTATAAAATTTTGAATATCAAATCATCAAAATTTAATAGGGTACAATTTAAATCATTAATAATTCTTTGTCTTATTATTCTTAAGACTGGTATGAGAAATGTATTAACACGAGATTATTTCAATAATATATTATCCAATCCATATATATTTTAATATTTGTTTCTTGAATAAAATAATGATGTGATTTAACTGTTGATAATTTGATCTTTTAAACACACTTGCAAATTTTCATTTATTTATAAACTTTCCGTTTTACAATTATGATTAAAAGAGTCGTAGTCACAGGAGTCGGCTTAATTACCCCCTTAGGAGACACTGCACACATTACTTTTGATCGTCTATTACAAGGATCTGTAGGAATCAGTCAAATATCCACTAAAGATTACCCAGAAATAATCGATATGCCTGCAAAACTCGCAGGATTATTACCTCCTTCATTTAATTTGGAAGGCTGAACAAAAAAGCTGACAGTCGTTAAAAACGTATATAATGCAGCAAGTCTTGCAGTATGTAGCCAAGCTTTAATGGACTCTGGCCATGAAATTTTAACTGATGAAATCAGTGAAAGAACAGGCTTGGTTTTTGGATGTGATCGATCATCAGTCATGGATATTCGGAGGACCCATGTAAAAGTCAAAGAAGGTGGCTATGCTAAATTGGATAGGTTCATAATCCCAAAAGTTCTTGCCTCACAAGCAATTGGCTCAATAGGAATTCCACTAAGAATTAGAGGATATGCCAATTCTTGTTCGGCTGGACTTCCTGTCGGACAAATAGCCATAAAAGATGCATTTAGAGCAATTCAGGTAGGAGAAGCTGATGTTATGCTCGCAGGAGCAGCTGAAGTAGAGTTTGATACCACTTTGTTGATGAGCTTTTATAAATCAGGATTCTTATCAAGACTTGAAGATCCATTGCTAGCTTGCAGACCATTCGAAACTCGCAGAGATGGATGGGTGTATAGTGTCGGTGCAGGAGCTGTTGTTTTAGAAGAACTTGAGCATGCCAAAAAACGAGGAGCAAGAATTTATGCAGAAATCGCAGGAGGGTCATCTTGTGCAGATACAGAGTCAGCTGAAAGAGATGGAAATGGCCAATTAAGAGCTATGAAATTAGCATTAAAACAGGCAAAAGTTAATGGAAACGAAGTAGATTTGGTTATTGCTGATGCGCCAGGATGGAAGCATTGGGATGAGACAGAAGCTTTAGCAATTTCCAGGCTATGCCCAGACTGCTCTGTCACTTCCAACAAAGGCAACCTCGGACATATGCAAGCTGCCTCAGGAGTCACTCAAGCAGTCGAAGGCGTTTTATCAATCTACAACTCCAAAATTCCTCAAATTCCTAACCTCATTTCTCCTTGCAGCAAAGCAATAGAAATTATTTCAACCCAGCCACTAGAAATTCCAGTCAATCACGCTGTCACTAACAGTTTTTCTTACGACAGCACCTGTTTCACATCTTTAGTTTTTAAGAAATTTAATTAACCATTATTCAGGAATTTAAATATGAAGCTTTCTTTTCAGCCAGATGACTTGCTCTCAACACAAAGGGAATTCGAAATCGTCCAAGGCAAAGATGATGTCTTTGGAAAACCAGTTAGAAAGCCACAGGATCCACCAATAAAATCACTTTTGGCGTTTGAAGAAGAGCTGAATTATCAGGAAAACGAGAAGAAGAAATGGATTTCTGAATCAAAAGATGAGTACCGGGGGTATTTTTTTAATGCGAGTGATAGGAATTATTATAGACTTAAAGCAGAAACTGGAAGCACTTATTCGAATTACCAAGTGAATGAGCCAAAACAGGAAGAAGTTCAAGAGGATAATCAGGAAGAAGAAAAGGTTGCTGTTAAAGAAGTAAAGCAAATTAGTGCGATAGAAGAAAAACCAAAGGAGAATCCGAAACAAATCAGCAATAAACCCCAGCAAAAAGCTATAACAAAGCCGCAAGTCAATAAACCGAAACCCGCACAGCAGCAAAAACCAAAAGAAAATACCCCAAAAAGACCTTTAAGTGCTTCCAAGTCTACAAATTCTATTCCAAGGCCTGTATCTTCAGGGAAAGTAATAAACAACGACGATGGAAGAAAAGAACGCCAGGATGCTCGAATTAAAAAATTTAATCAAACTACTCGTTGGCTTCCAAACTCTGCATTTACTACTTATTTCGGAAAGCCAGCCTTTGCAAACTACGGTCAAGGCAACACAAATCCTGTCAAAGGCGGCTATTTGTATGGAGATTATATGAAAAGCTATAATATTGCTCCGCATGAAGGGTTAAATAACCCAGAATATGCCCAAGTTTATAAAAACACAGAAATGAGAGGACTGTTGAAGAAGCCAAGATCTCCAGAACCTCCGAGAAAATGCAAAGATGAGGATAGATTATCACAAGAACAAGTGGATGAATTGAAAAAGAGATCTCAAATAATTGCCGAGCTGAAAACTACACGGTCAAAGAAAATAGTTAAGCCAGATTTATATGAGGTCAAGACTTTTAAAAGTGTTCATAGCACTCCAAACTCATCATTTGAGGAAAATAAGGAGGAAGAGGAAGAAGAAAGACTGGATACTGTGAAAAGCGAGGTTGTAAAGAAAGAAAAACCTAAAATAGTCAGGGAAAACAATAAAACTAAAAAACAGCTTCCACAGAAAAAGAAAGTTGAGAGCCAAAATAGTCCTCAACCAAGCAAACAAACTCCATTAGTTAGCCAACGAAGAGAGATTCCTGAAATAAGCTATGAAGAGCCACAAATCAATATTGTTCAAGCTCCTTTTGTACAAGCTACTCCAATACCTAAGCAGCAAGTCACTCAAATAGCACCTCCACAAAACAAGCTTCCAGTTCCTCAAATTCAAACTCCATCAAATAGGCCTGTAATCCAATCTACAATAACCCCAGATCAACAGATTGATACTGAATGTGTTACTCCTCAAGAAAAATACCCTGACCCAGGCACTGAATCTGAGCCTCCCAGTCTTACTGAAGAAAATCCTCATCAATGCACCAACCCAAACCGTTTTTCTACCACCTACAGAGACAACATGTCTCTGAAAGTCCTTGGCAGTCCCAAATTTACCAGAATCCTACCTTCTTCTACCTGTGAAAACTGCCACAACATTCCACCCACAACCCTAGAAGTGAAGCCAGAAGAACTCTGCCCTCCTAATTCTTTATCAGATCTACCATTCGAAGAACTAAACCCAAAGAACTACAAGCAGCTTCCTCCCACTTTCACCAAGCGAATTCCTGCAGCAGGTAAGCTTAGCTATAAATCCCTATCAGCTTATAGCGTTATCTTCCCTGAGTCTTAACTTAACTTAAATTCAAATTAAAATTAATCTAAATTCTGCAATATTAATGATGATATTGTTGGTATGGATTCATCATCAAATAAGGATAGTACATCTTCTGGGGCTCTGTATTTGGAATTATTGGGGCTTGTGTCTGAGAGGTACGAAGTTGGTAAATAGGGACATTTGGAGTGTCTGGAAATGAGAAAGCTTTGTGAGTTTCATAATATTTGCGCACTTCTGCAGGAGAGTAATTATCGCCTTTTGATAAGTTGTCGAGGTCAACTATAGAGCTGAGGTCTTCTTTTGGTGGCTCTGAAAATTGCTGAGGGTTATCAATGTATGGGTATGCTGCTGCATTTTCAAAAGGATTTGTATTCATTGTAAAAGATTTAGGCTGATCTTGAGATAGTGGCTTTGTGAATAAATCAGTTGGAAGAGAAGAAACTGTGTATGGTGCACTCAATATATCAAGACTTTCTTCTTTAGGCTTTGCTAAGTTACTGGGCCCTTTATTAGTTTGCATGCTATTTACATGAATTCTTGTTTGGAATTCAAATTTGTCAGTAGAAAACCCTTCTCCCTGAGCTTCTGATCTCCTGAAACCAACAATATTTGTATTTCATGTATTTTTCTGGCCATTTTCTTTCGGTATATATGGATCATATCTACCTAAATGCTCATCATAATCATGAGCCATATTCTTAGGAGGCAAGCTATCTGTTACTTCAAATGGGTCAATTTTCGGTAAATTATACTCTTGAGGCTCTCCAAATGACGAATTATACCGATTTTTCCTCATTATTATATCAAATGATAAATTATCACATCTTAAGTCAAAAATACCATCTTCTTGCTCATAGAGGATTATGCAATGCCTTCCTACTCGTAAAGGATATGTTGCATATGAGCTTGCCTTCCTTGTCTCGATTTTTATATCACCATTTAAAAGGATTTTTCGCTTCCCTGAGAACTTGCTTATAAACATAATGATTGTTTGTTCCTTACCGTCAAGCTCAAATTTTCATGTTAGGCGCTTTTTTGTTCCTTTGATGTGTCGTCCTACATTTATGCTGTCGAAAATCAGAGGAAAGAATGAGGTTGTCATATTAATAATGGTCACCAGAAATAGTATACAAAATGACGTATGGTAAATGGCAATTGAAATCTCTATTTTAAATTGCTGTATCCAAACAATAAAATTAGGCATTTGATAGCATCAATCCTGCCCTTAAACTATAATATGATTCTCGTCTATAGCAGAATTACAAATTTTGAGAATTAATAGTCATAAAAAAGATATTAACTTTTTGTATTATTTCAAGGCATCAAGCTGATATCATATTTTAAATTTTGAATGAAAAATCAAATTAATAAACTAATTTGGTTCAGAACCAGCATATCTTAAAACATTTGGAATCTCCATATTTAAATTTGAAAATAATTCTGTTTTAGCTACTTACTTGTGGCATGATTATATTCCTATGCTAAACTAATCAAATAGTAACTATTAATCAGAGCTATAGTAAATCGAGCTAAACAAATAAAATGTGCTTTTGCAAATTATTTATCTTAAATTTCAAAACTCAATAAATTAAAATGAAAGAAATACCTGGTATATCTGCTTGAATAGTGTAATAATAGCAATCAAAAATTGTTAATTAAACTAAATTTTAAAATGGACAGAAGAACAACCCAAGACAGAAGCAAAAGTGTAGATAAAGCTTCAGAAATTTTAAATAGAAATCCAGAAGGTGTTTTAAAAGATAAAAGTAATAACAAAGCTTTATTTGAAATGCCATCTGATTTTAACATAGACAAACATCTAAACAGCCGATTATTTAAACGATTTCTAGAAGAAGAATCAAGACTTCAAAAATCGAAACAAAAAGTTGCAGCAGAAAAAGAAACAAAACAGACTCAAATTAAAAAAGAAGTCAAGCAGCCTCAGCCACCTCCGCAGCAAAAAAACGAAAGTCCGTTAAGGGAGCGTAAAATTCCCCAATTTTCCCAGCCATCTCCAGATTCTCCTCAATCTTCTCAATATCAATCCATAGATTCAGGTGAAATAAAAGGATATTCCCAACATATTCCAGCCTACATCCCACAAGTGGACATTTCACGTCAAAATTCTTTTGCTCAATACCCACAATTTCAATTCCCATCTCACCAATTTATGCCGCCTCCATCATACTTTCCTTCAATGTATCCTCAGATGTTCCCTCAAATGCAATATTCTGAAATGATTCTCCGTCAGCAGACTGAAGCTCTTCAGTCCCAGCTTCAATTTCTTCATCAAAACGACATCAAGTCAAAAGAAGAATTTGAAAAAGAGAAAAAAGAGCTTCAAGATATTATTTCAATAAAAGACAATGAAATGATAAAACTAAAAAAAGCGTTGGAAAATGCAAAGTATGATATCATGGACCTTGAAGATCAGGTAAGAAATGGAGGAAATTATAATGGGGAAGATTTTAATAATTTGCAAAAAAGATGTGCATATTTAGAAGAACAATTACAAAAAGGAAGCAAAAATAGTGATGGGTATAAAGAGAGATATGAACAGAGTCAAATGGAGCTCAAAAATGCAAATGAAAGCATTGAGGAGCTGGAAAGGCAGCTGAATAAAGCAAGAGAAAAAATTGAAGAGTTAGAGAATAGAATAAATAGTAATAAAAACACGAGCAATGTAGAGAAAGATTTAGCACGAGCAGAAGATAGAATTGAAATGCTTGAAGCTGAGTTAGACTCCTCTAAAAAGAAATACAACCAACAAATAAAGCAGCTCACCTTGGATAATGAGCAGCTTAAATTGCAAATAAATCAACTCAGAAAAGCTCCACCAAGAGATGAAATAGACGAAAATCCGAAATATTACGAAAGAGAAGAGGAAGAAAGGCCAATCCGAGCAGAAGAGCCTCGTAGAAATCCAAACCAAACCAGAGAATCTCATTCCCCTCTCATCAGAAACATGTCCAGAACTAACAACTCTACATGTGTTGAAAATGCATTAAACTGGGAAACTCCACCTCGACAATTCATCAAAAAAGAACCCAAAAAGCCAGACGTCTCTCCAATGCCCGGTCCAAAAAATGACAATATCGACGTTGTGGCCAACATGGAAAGCAAACTAAACATGCTCCTTGTAGATAAACAGCGCCTTGAAAATGAATACAACCGCATCGCTAACAATGCTCAAAACAAGCGCCGAAAGGACGAACTTGAGCTGGAAATCGACATTTTGAATACAAACATCGGGAATTTGAAAAACAAGCTAAGAAGTTTCAGGTAATTTTGTGACATTAATTTTCTCTTTATTATAAAAAATAAAATGGTAGTTCGAACCGCGACTCGTCAAACAAATAAAAACATTGCAAAGCCACTCAAGGCCCAGCCACTCATAGTGGACAATGTGTGGGAACGTATGAAGCGAATGTATATTTCCCAATACCAAAGATCAGATTCAAACCCACAGAAGGTAATTTTCGAATAGTCTAGATCCTTGAGAGATTGTATCTCGGATCTGTAGGAGCTGCGTATACCTTGGCAACACTTAAGAGGCTAAAGATTACACATATTCTGACACTCTGTGATTGTTTGCCACCAAAATTCCCAGGAGAATTTGAATATAAAGTAGTGAATGTGATAGATGATCCTAAGGAAAATTTAAGCAGCCATTTCAAAGAATGCTTTGAATTTATAAGGGAAGCAATTGCAAGTGGAGGAACTGTACTTGTGCATTGCTTTGCAGGAGTATCAAGATCTTCAACAATAGTTATTGGGTATCTAATGACTTATAGCAAGATGAGTATGAAGGATGCAATGGCATTTGTGAAATCCAAACGACCCTGGATACAGCCTAATTATGGATTTTTGCAACAGCTTAGGAAGTATGAAGTACAGCTGAAGAGTAATTTAAATAATTAAATTGTTATATAATTATATGAATGTTTTGAGAGAAAGACATTGCAGTATTAAAAGTTGATTTTTTTGATGCTTTAAACATGCACTTTATATATTAAAATCCATAGAATTTAGATTTTACCTATCTCTAGAATTAATTTTTCATCTTTTTATAGTTGCTTATCAAGGTCAAGATAATTATTTGGTTAAATATTTAATTATTGATATAATACGCTCAAGGTTTGCAATATATAGATATAAAATCCTTCTATAATAAATTAAATTGAGATTTCAAGATTTAATTTTATTGAATAATAACCACACTTAATAAATGGCATCAAGAATTTTATTTTGTTTGATTTTCGCTTCTATAATTCAATTTTCACTTGGACTCAGCGATAGAACACCTTTTTGCCCTTCTTTTCAGTGTAAAACGGCAAATCAAACATTTACTAAAGATCAATGTGTGAGTAAAGACGCTAACTACAATTATTACGTTCAAAGTTGTAAAAATCCAAACCAAGTTTGCAAATTTTATACTTATGTTGATTCTTTTTGTGTATCAGAGCCTAAACACTCAGGACAAAGATGCAATTTTAGCAGTCAGTGCCTGTCAGAAGTGTGTTACAATGGTGCTTGTCTGGGAATCAAAGCAGGTTCTGAATGCGGCGGAACTACAGATTGTAATGCAGGTCTTTATTGCTCTAAAAAGGATAAATGCGAGCCACTTAAAGCAATTGGAGATATGTGTGATTATGATGAAGAATGTGCATATGGAACATTTTGCAGGAGAAGGTGCGTTCCAATTGGCTCTCGGGAAGTCTACACCAAATCTTTCAAATGCTATGATGAAATTGATTTACTTTGCCAATACGGAACTTGTAGATATGACTTATGCTCTCAACCTGAGCAATCTCAGCCCCAAGTTTCGGGAGTCTGCAATGGAAATGGCACATCCCTTAATAATGGAGTTTGCAATTCTACGAGTGATGAATATTTATATCCTGAATATCTTACTAATTGATGTTTTTGTACGTCAAATCAAACTAAGGATGGAATATGCCCATTATTCTCTGGAGATGAGCCGATGCAGCTTGCAATTCAGCAAATAATGAATTGGCATAAGAGTAAAGCAATTCAAAGATGCAATTCTGCTCAAAGAGATGATTTAGTCTGTGCTAAAGAAATGTGGGATGCTAGTAATTACCAAAAGTTAATCAAAGCTTTAGCATATGTATAATTTCATCCATTGATTTTGCAATTTGATGATTGTGTTCTGGATGCACTTACTCAGAATTTATATGGAAGGATGAGTGATTATCTTTCAAGGAATAGATTTTCTAATTTTTATCCTTGATTTTAAATCTAAAATTATATTTTACTTTTATAATCATATTTTTAAATTTATCGAGCGTAAATATCCTTATACTTTAGTTTTATTGGACTTTTTAGGTAGCATCTATCAGCGCTTGATACGCATCTTACTCATTTATACTTGATCAAACAATTCGTTTTAATTTTAAAGAGTGCAAATTATAGCATAATTTTTACATATCAAAGAATAAACTATTTTAAATTTAAAACTTTCTTAAGCTTGATTATGAAAAGTGTTATAATAGATTCTCATTTATGAATTCTGATTCGATTTCTAGCATATTTGATAATATGGAATATGTTTAATCTTATCGCCAGAGGATTTTAATGGTTAAAGGGTGTTACCAGGCACCCTACATCAACAGCTCACGAGAGAACTAAAGCCAACTTGTATGCGCATTTGCTGATATTACTGTTATAATTGATTTTGAGAGATATACCACTATTTTAGTTTATATCTCTGATTAGGTGATAATTATATCCTTAACGAACCACGAATAAAGTGTTGCTTCTTGCTCACTATAAATTAATTTTTTATAAAAAGAGCAAATTTTAGCAATCAGCTTGAATCCAGAGTGAGATTTAATTACGTTTACAATAATAAATATATAAGAAGCAAAGCTTGCTAATTAAAATCTCAGTATAAAGTTAAAATTAATAACTTTATATTATATGCTACTTTGTAATTTGTAGATATAAAAATTGAATATCACCATTACTAATAAATTGCATCAAGAATGTTGCTTTATTTGATTTTTCTATCTTCATTTCAGCTGTCACTTGGAAAATTATTTGAAGGTCCCTTTTGTCCTACATTTCAATGTAAACCAGAAAATATAACGTTCAATTGAGATCAATGCATATATCAAGATCAATATAATTATTACATTCAAGGATGCAAAGGCACAAATAAATGATGCAAATTCGAAAACTTCTGAAATTCAACTTGTGTGACAGAGCTAAAGCATCCAGGCCAAAAATGCACTTTTAGCAGCGAGTGCAGTCTATATGCATGTGGAAATGGTGCCTGTGTAGGTATGGAAGAAGGCTCAAACTGTAAAGACTCATATGAGTGCAACCCAGGACTTTTCTGTTCAAGCTACTGCAAGCCGCTTAAAAAATTGGGATTTTCATGTGAATCTGATGCAGAATGCGATTATGGAACATTATGCATGAAAGAAGTTAAAAGATGTGCTCCTATTGGCTCCTTGGAAGTCAATACTCAAGTTTATAATTGTGATTATGGCATAAATTTGCTATGTCAGTATGGAACTTGCAGTCAGAAATATCCAACTACTAAATCTTACTGCTCTAAACCCTTAAAAGCCCAATCTGAAGCCCCAGCAATCTGCAGTGCAAATGGCACTTGCCAAAATGAAGGTTGTTGTGCTTCCGCAAATAATGATTTTAATTCCCAAGGATCCTTTTCATTTAGATGTTATTGTTTAAATAACGAAACTCATGCAGGAGTATGCCCACTGCTTCAAGGAGATGAGCAAATGCAGCTTGCAATTCAGCTAGTAATGAATTGGCATAAAAGTAAAGAGATTCAAAAGTGCAACTCAAGCAGAAGAGAAGAGTTAATCTGCGCTAAAGAGATGCTGGATACCAATGCATATCAAAAATTGATAAATGCGTTATCATATGTGCAGTTTTTCCCTGTAAATTTGAACTTTGATAAGTGTGTTTTAGATGCACTCACAACGAATTTATTTGGGAATATGAGCGATTATATTGGTAAATATAGATATTCATTCTTTTATCCGACAAGTATCTCATAATCATAATATTTATTTCTAAAAAGTTTTTATGTAATTATGAAATAAAACTTCTCCTTTCAAATTAAAGCACTTTCAATTAGGATTTATTCATATTTACTCTTTGAAATAAGCATTTTAAGAATATTTTTGAAAAATACAAATAACTTCTTGTTTGTGAAAACTAAGTCTATTTCTTATAGCAGTTTATTTATTTTTCAAAGATCAATATATTTGGAAAATATTATTTTAAAAAAGTCAATAATAAATAATATAGACACTCCAACATGACCCACATATCTCAGTCTAATCGTTTAGAAAGAAAATTTGAGCAGAATTTATGTAATAATGCCAAGGAAGGCAAAGTAGGCATTGCAAATTTGGGAAATACTTGCTATCTTAATTCTACAATTCAATGTTTAAGTCATATTCCTTCAATTAGGCGATATTTCCAAAATATTTTCAAAGATCTTACTTATGCACCAAAGTCAGATTCAAAGTAATAAATAATTAGTGTATTAATCCCTTTTCAAGAGTTGATTCGAGACTTATGAAGTAGTACTGACACTATTGTTCCTGAAAATTTCGTAAGAAATGCTTACACTTTAAGCAAGGACTATCATCAAGATCTTCAACAAGATGCACAGGAATTTCTAAGAAATCTCTTAAGTAGCTTGGATACAGGAATTAAATCTATTATTCCTAATTCCTCCACAATTGTTGCTGATACCTTTCAAGGAAAATTAGAAACGAAAATTACTTGTAATTTATGTAAAGCTGAAACATCCAAAATAGATGACTTCCTTGATATCCTTCTGCCACTGCCAAAAAGTAAGGAACTTCCAAGCTTGCATAAAAAATCGAAATTAATGATGAATGCTATAGATCAGAAGAAATACCACAAAAATTCCAAAAAAATCTGACTTAAATTCAAAGAGTAGCATTTAATTAGATTTTGCCAAAAAGGATCATCAATCATTGTTTCTTTATATGATTGCCTTATAGCAAATTTCAAATCCCAAGAAATTAATGATGCAAATAATTTGTATTATTGTGAAATCTGTCAAAAGAAATGTCCAATTGAAATGTCATACAAAATCTCAGAATTTCCTAATGTCATGGCTTTAAGTGTAAAAAGATTTAA
>CATKHM010000507.1:0-17754 GCA_949751825.1 Blepharisma undulans
ATCTGGCTCCAACTTAAAATGTCATTTTTCGCGCTTTCAAAAGTTCTTCCCCCTTTTTCAAATAGATAAGCTCTATTATTTCCACTCAGCATCATTTTATGATAATGAACATTCAGATACAAATTTGGCACATCTTGGTAGCTATTTTGAGATATGCTATAAATTAGTATTTTATAAAGGTAATAATCAGATATTAATATAAAATCGTTTAAGAGTGTATTGCAGCTGTAATAAAATTGCAAGCCTTGTGGAAGTGGCTCTATGTTTTCTCACAAATTTTGCTTAAAATTATATTTTTCAGCTAAGCTGTTTTGCCCTCCTATTATATAGATAAAATCATTGTAAAAAATAGGATCGAGATTGGCGTTCACTTTTGAGTTTTGCAGCTTTTTAATATTTTTATTTTTGCCTATTGTAAATGTTGAAAGACCTGAATTAGAGCTTGGATTGCAACAATAAAAATAAGATTTATCAGGAAGCACGCAGCTTGGAGTCCATCCATTAATTGGCTCTTGAATTGGAAGAGTCACTTTCGACATCTGAAAATCATCCAAGTTTATAGTCATCAGATTTGTAGTGTCGTGCCAAAAATATGAAAGTTCATTTGGTTCTAAATCATCTTCTGAAACTATTGAAAAAGAAATCTTAAAAGGTGTTTTATAAGTATTTTTGATAGCTTCATTAATTTCTTTGTAATTTAAGCATTCATTTATATTCCACTTTAATATCTTATGCTGAACATCTAGCGCATTTAGTTTCAACACATTTTCTATATCATCTTCTTTATAAATATCCAAAATTTCGTCACCACTATACAAAATGTTTATCATTTTATTGCATCTTGCCTCTAAATCTCTAATTTGATCAAAATATTTTCCAAATTCAGCTTTAAAATTTATTATAATTTCATTTGCATTGGCAATTGCTTTAGTTTTATATTTTATGATACAAAACAATATTTAAAGCGCATAGAAATTAAAGAGTTTGCTAAGAGTAGCTGACTATGAGTTTTTCCGAATCAATTATAAGCGATTATTGCTACAAATCTACTAAATCCTACTTTTCATAATTTTCAGATAAAATATACTTGATATATTATCAATTTTTTTGACGAAAATAATGTCAAAAGACCAATTTTGATAATGATGCAGTTTTTTAATCCTGATATAGCACTTTTATTCAATCTTGTGAAATCATCTATAAAGAGCCTTTTTGGTTCTTTTTATTGCTTTTAGTAATCGTGAAATATGTTTCTATGTCTTTTGAGGCTTTAATTCTTTTTCTGATTTTTCTAACTATTATTTGAATAATTTCATTAAGATTAAGATTTATACAATCCCTATTATCTTGAAAATTTTTATAGCATATTTATAAATTACTATTCCAAATCTTTTTATTGCAAAAGATATTTATACATAACAAAAATAAAAAAGATGAATTAATAGTTTTATTATCTAATAAAACTGCAAGATCACCAAAAAGAAAATGAGAAAGTCTTCCTGTTAAAATTGGAAATCAGCGATCCATTCTTTTGAAATTTATTGATGGTTAAAATATGAGAAATTTTAATGAGGGATAATTATGCTATAAAATTAAATGCATGAGAAACAAGATTTATTAATAAACCTCTAAGACCAATGAAGCATTTTTTTAAATTTCTTTTGTTTTGCCCAAGCTTGAGTATAGCTCTCTTTATCCTCCATAAATTCTTGATCACCTTCAATCATCTCCAGGAGCTTTTCAAACCTCAAGCGCATGCTGAGGTTTTCAGCCAGCATGCATCCAAGCAATTTTGAAAGCCAAGGGATTTCAATTTTACTCAATTCATTTACCAATTTTTGGTTAAATAATTCATCATCTTTCCTATTTTCTGCAATAAATTCATGGCTAGACATTTCTAAAATAATAAGTCCCAAGCTATATGCATCAGATAATTCTCAACTTGATTCATCCGCTTTAACTTTTAAGTTTCAAATTTCTGGCCCAAAATATTCTCTTTTTATTTCACAAACGTATCCGTGATTCCCAGAGTCTACTCTTGGCTGACTAAACCTTTCTGTAGTCTTATAGTCTCTGATTTTAAATTGATAGTCAGATGTAATAAAAATGCTTGATAGTTTAATATCTGAATGATATTCATTTTCATCAATTTTTATTTCATGCAAGCCTTTAATAAGTGAATGCGCAAAGTACGCTAAATCGCTCTTAGAAAATTTCAATTCTTCATCTACTAAAGCTCATAGGTCATTTTTGCATAATTCTATTATAAGATAATAAACTTCGCCATCCACAAAAGAGCCAAAATATTGTAAATGAACTTTTCCTCTTTCAGATAGACTTTTTACCAGTTCTACACGTCTACTTCACTGATCAATTATTTTTGGTCAAATTCCTTGATAAATTTTAATGCAAACTGCTCTTTGATTCAGCAAGCAAAGTCCTGGTCACACTGATTTATGATTGCGCTCAAAAAAGATTGCTTTCGGCAGCTGCTTAATTTGGCTTATGTGCCCAATATGATGAGATTCAAAAATTGGGGAAAAATCTAAAAGAGCTTCTTGAGGCTCTTGAATTAATGCATCAAACAAATTGAGACTTAAACTATAGCATGAATTTTCAGAATTCTTTTCTTGGCATGTCTCATTTGTTAAAAAATTTATATTATTATTTTCATTAATTTCATCTGATCATCCTGAAGGATTTTTAATTTGTGAATCTTCAGGGCTCAATGAGTTAAGTAAATATTTCTTTCTCATTTCTGCCATTAGATAGTAATTTTTTGTAAGTAATTCTTCAGATTCTTCCAAATTTTCAATAAACTCAATATTTTTTTGAAATTTATTGAGATCTTTATTCTCAACCACCTCCCTTAAATTTTCAAGCGATTTTTCGATTTGCTCAAATGTTTGCAAATTAAATTCTATGTGGGAATTGATAATCTTCAGAAATGGATCAAAATTGACTTTACATAAAGTATCTCCACTACATATCTTCTTCATAATTCCAATAGTTTTTAGATATTCAGGAATAAGGCTATCATCTTGCATTAAATTTGCAATTTTGAGTGACTGAATGAACTTTGCATAATAAAGTACAGCTGAGCGGAAAAATAAATCTGGAGCAGATGTGGCAAGATCAAGAACTTTTTGTTTGTATTCTTTTAGAGCTATTGCAGGTAGAGCTTGTGTTCCTGATTCAATTAAATCGCTGATTTGAGCCAATCTTTCATCTTTCAGGTCAATTATTAGATCTAAAATGCATTCTTCAAGTGTTGATTCCATTAAAATTTTATTATAAAATGCAGATTATCAATCTATAAAAATGCCATAAATAATTTTTATTTTTGAGGAGATTTATAGTTAAAATTTTGTAAAAATTTTTATTTTATCTGAAACAATATGCATACTAATTATAAAGCAGGGGCACTGAAATGTAAAATAATTAATGGTGTTTTTAAGTTATAAAGTGTATTAAATATAGCCGTTTTTCATATCATCCAATAAGCTCCTATTTCTAAAAAAGCAAATCAGGTTTTTTGCCGAATTTGGACTTATTCTTGCTCTTTATAATTATTTCTATATAAAGTAAAAATCCTGTATAAATGTTGGAATGCTTTGTGCTTATCAATTCAATAAAGCATATTAATCGGCAATTGGCCCTTTTATAATGTGATATTTGATAATTAGAATCTGGCGACACTTGTCTGAAAATTTAAGAATCTTTTAAATGATAAACTTTCCAGATATAGAGAGGATATATATCAGAATAACTTTTTACAGAAATTTGAAAAGTATCAAAAAATTAATAAAAATAAATAATTCTAAAATAAAGCTTTGTTCAGCAGCTCGACATTCATTGAGCCTTTATTAGTAAATTTTAAGTAAAATAAAATTCATTCATATATTTGGATCAATTAAATACACAGCTTGCTCTTCTTTTATCCTATATTTGCTTATGATATAATTTAGATTTAATTATATGAATATTTTATAAATGGAAATGCATTTTTGCAAGCAACTGACTCTGAAATTTCAAGTTTTCACCTAAGATTTCACCAGTTTATCAAAAAATTTGTAAAAATTTTATTTAAAATAATTTTATTTCACATGAAATCGGCCTTACCTTCCAAACTCCTTCTCACAAATATGCTCTCCTACAGAAAAAAAAATTCATTCTTTAATTTTTAAATCATCAAATTAAAGTGAGATGAGATGCTTTCTTTATTTTTTTAACTTTTTCTTTCCTTTCTTCAAACTTCTCTCAACTCAAAATTCTTTTCTAATTTTTGCAGATTTTATTGCACTTTTATATTAATGGGTAACGCAGCAGTAAGCATAGCCACTCGTGTCTCAGGACTCACTTCTGAAGCTCTAGAAAAAGAATTAAAAGGAGATCTGAGCATTCTTGAAGACCAAAAAATGTTTTTCAATCATAGTGCTTTATTAATCAGAGGAGACCTTTATAATTACCAGGTCCCTGGTTCAGCTTCATCTTCCTCAGTCAAGTTTGAAGAATTGAACAAAATAAATGAAGAAAATTTGTTATGCAGTATGGAAGATAAAGAATTTATCAAAGAAAGACACTCAAAAGTTATTCAAGGCTTACTGAATGAAATCGATCAAAAAAGGGGTGAAGATTCCAGTTCAATTGAGACTACAAGAAGGTTTCAATATCTCTGCAGAACTTATGAAGCTCTACTTAGAATGGATGAGCGTGAAAAAAGAAAAACAAAGCCAGGAACTTCAAATACAGGAGAAAACCAAATAAACTCTCTTGACCCAATTGCCCAATCTGGGCTGTCTTTTGGTTTATCTTCATTACTTGGAATAATTAAAATTTTAGGTTATGATAAACCTGGGCTATATAAAATTATTATAGATTCTGCTTCAAGAATTGTAGCTAGTTTGAAAACAATGGGACTTAATACTGAAGATCCTTCAATTTCTGAGATAATTTCATCAGTCCTTGCGCTTTTTAACTCAATACTATTAGGGGATATCCCAAATATCCAAGAAGAAGATATAAACACCTGCTATATAATTCTTTTTCGCCTATATTTAGCTACAGGAAACTTATGCACAGCTTTAGCTTTGGTATGAGGATTTTGCAATCTTGACCCAAATAAAGACCATTACCCACTTTATAAACAGATTTTCCCTCTAATTACAGAATTTAAAACACTTGCATCAGCTGATGAAAAAATTACATTTAACTGGGATCCGAAAAAAATAGGAAAAGGACTAGAACTAAAAACTAATGAGCCATGTCTTTTAAATAGAGCTATTTCTGAGGGCTGGGGAGTTGCTCTTTCTACTGAATCTTATACATCAGGTGTTAGCTATTTTGAAATGGATTGAATTGAAGGCCAGCATAGCTATCTCTTTTTTGGCATTTGCGATGAATTCTACACTGATCTTGATGCCTCTCCTTCTAGTTCTCTTTTCAATATTTCTTATAAATCACCAGGAGCAATCATTAAAGACGGAAATGAGTTATATGGATTTGAAGAATATAAAGTAGGGGAAAAAATTGGATTTCTGCTTAATATGGACGAACATACTCTCATTTTCTTCCACAATGGAAAAGAAGATCCTCGTGGAGCTTTTGAAGATATTCCTGTAAAGATAAAAATTTTTCTGTGTTCTGGAGGAATCGGCAAGCATAAGATTACACTAAATCCTGATGAAATGCCAGAAGAAGCTAAGGAGGCTGTTATGAGCTACTTGAGAAAAGAAGAAGCAAAGCAAGTTAATTTGGATGCTGTTGATCAAGCCATTAAAGTAGGAGTGATAAATGAAGAATATCTTCAATTGAAGCCTATTGAGTTCTCAAATTTTATTCTGAAAACTTTTAATAAATCAAATGACAAAATTGTGGAAAAGTTGGAAAATAAAGAGAAAAAGGTGAATATTCAGAAAAAAGAAGGGTTTTCTTTTGATATAAAGAACGAAACTTTTGAAGTTTTAGAAAAAATTGCTTTAAGATGCACTGAAAATATTCAATCAGAATCAATCGATAGAGAGTCAAAGGGAATTTATTCAGAAATGCTGGTTTATGTACTTAAGCAAACTAGAACCCATTTAATTGGATCGGATATGATTCCAAATTCTTCTTTAGAAAAGCATTTAAAATCAAGAATTATGAAAACCATTATGGATGTTATAAATAGCATGCCAGGATCTAGAGCGTTTGAAGAAGCCACAAAAATTATGACATCATGCTTTTCTATTTTTTATAAGGATTCTCAGGAAAAATTGTCTTATTTGTTAGATAGACTAAAAGATCAAATGGATGGAGTTGAGATATCAGGTATATTTAAAGAGCTTCAAGACGGAATTTTCATTGAAATGGCAAGGCCAGATAAGCTTTTCCCTGCTTTAGAACTTATAAATGATGATTCTCAGAATTTAGTAGAAACTTATTTTAATTACTTAATTGAGCTCTCTTCGGAAATTTCCAAAAAGCTTGTAAGAGGAGAAGAAACTTCAGTTGGCATTTTAAAACTTCTTGAAACAAGTCAAATTGCCTTATTTGCTCAAGCTGCAAAATCAAACTTTAAAGGAAAATGGCAAGAAATCTTAATGAACTATTCATTGAGCGTTTTCCAAAACTGTGAAGAAGTCTTCCTTGTTATCAAAGAAGAGAAAAAAGGATCTAAATTGTCAGATGAATTGGCAAATGCTATAAGTAAAACCATTCTTGCAGATTTACTAGAAACTCTTTTATATATGTTATCTTTAACAAGAATGAGCCTTGATTTTTTAGCAAAAATTTTGATAGTGTTGCAGAATATATCAAAATTACTGCAGGAATTCGATGCCAGACCTGAAACTATACAGAAAGGCTGGGGTTTAGCAGGAGATACTTACGAAAGTAATCATAACTATGAAGACTGCCTCGAAATAACTCATACAGTAATAATTCCAGGAGCTCGGAGATATCATTTAGTCTTCGACCCCCAATGTAAAACTGAAAGGAACTGTGATTATTTAGAGCTTTGAAAAGATAATACAAAAACAGAAAAGTTATTTAGATGGGATGGAGAGGAGTTTCCTAAGAATGGAGAAAGAATTGAAGTTGAGGCTCCTTATTTGTACTTTACATTTCATTCAGATGGTTCAGTCAATTTTTGGGGTTGGAAAATTAACATTTTTGGTGAAATTCCAATGGATTACTTTTCTAAGCAATGGCCAGACACTACAAAAGATGCAGCAAGAATATTAACCGAATCCATAAGTATAAAAATGATTTCAGGAGAATTCGAAACAGCACAAGAAGATGAAAAAGTAAGTACTATCCTTCAAAATCCATTACTTAAATATGGGATTTCTGATAAGATTTTGTCTCTTGTTAAACCACAAAAACCTTTTCCAGAAAGTCTGGTCACTATTATTCAAGTGTTAGGCATTGGAGAAAAAGCCAAGCCAAAAAGGTTAAATCAATTTATAAAAAGCGATTCTGTCAAAAAGTTTGTATGCATTGATAAATCAAAGCTTACACTGCAAGATTATATCGATTCTTATGGAAAATTTGGAGAAGCCAAGTACTCAGATAATCAGTTTATCAATGATTTCATCGAAGGAAATGATGATATTGAAAAAGAGTGGAATTCTCTGAAAGAATTTTGTAGAATTAGCGAAGAAGAATCAATAATTGGAGGGAGAGAATTTGATAAAGCAGAAAGAGCTATTTTTGCTGTCTATGCTACTTTCTTTGAGCTTTCTGAAAAATTTAAAAATGTTCTGCAAAATCCATCTAATATTGGCTCGGCGATAAAATATCTAATAAAAGATGCAGTTAAATATAGAAAATGGACTGATGAGTACATCCAAAAGCAAAGAGAAACAGTATCAATAACATTTGAAGAGTTTTCTAAAGATATTGTACTTAAATGTGCATTATTAATAAATTCACGGTATGCTGAAGGATTAAATGAACTAGGAATCACCAAAGAAATGAAAGGCATAGAAGATGATAAAGTAATTAAAAATATTTCTGAGCTTCTCTTTCCCTTGCTTGAAACTCCAATTTCAGCAGAAAAAATAGTTAATGCCATTGAGAGAAGAAGAATAAAAGCTATTGCAAGAGCAATTGGGCTTTCAAACTTACAAAATTTAATTGGTTTATCGTCTAAAAAAGAAACTGCTTTGATAAGATCCTTTTCAGATTCTTTCAAGCAAAACGGTGCGAAATTTCATTATTGGGAAAATCTGACAGGAATTGACCCAAATTTGCTGGAATATGTACAAAATTCATTTTATAATATTTATGGATACTTGCAGAAGGAATTGCTTAATTCCAGAGCAGATGCTATTGAAAAGTCTTTATACTCGCATTATTTAATTGTTTTAGATGCATTATGCTTCCCTTTAAAAGACACTGATTATCATATGATATTGAAGCAGCAATTCCCACTTATCATTAGTCATTTAGTGAACTGGTCCAAAGGTTATATAGGAGAAGAAGTTGAAATTAAGCCTTTCCTTTTAGATCAATGTATCACTGGATTACAAATTATGTCAGAAGCTGATATCCCTGATAATGTTGAAAAAATTCACTTAGAAATGAGAGAAGAAGAAGGCAAAAATCTCTATTTGATTATTGAAAAAACAGGACCTCTACCTATTATTGATTTTAAAATCACTTCTGAAGAAATCGAAGGGTATGAGAATGTAGGCCAGTTTACTCAGAATGGAGAATCCAAGCATATCTTTATCAAAAAGAGTGAGCCAAATGCAGAAAGCCAGTTCCTTGTCAGTATCCAAGAAAATTTTGAATGCAAATACAAGTCATACTATAATCTATTGGGTGATGAAAAAGAAGAAGATAAAATATTAAGAGTGCAGCTTAAAGATAAATTATGCAGAACAGCATGGACTGTTTATAAATATTTTGTATTAAGTACAGTAGGAAGTACAAGCCAAAATAATTCTGCGGATAAGCAAACTGTTCAAGATATATTTTTGAATGCAATTTTCAATGAATTAAAATGGGATCAATCACTTTTAGAGTTTGCTGGTCCTGATTCGAAGATTAGTGAAGCAGTTTCAGGTGAGCTATGGATAAATAAAATGAATACTGGCAAGAATTTTAAGAAAAACCCAATGCAAGAATGGATTAGACAATTTAATAAAGAAACTGAACTATTGGATGATTCAATTCTGAAAGAAATAATTAGTGATTTTGTTGCTAAAGCTGACCCTGCTATGAAAGGGACTCTGACAGTTGCTGAAATTTCTAAGCTTGATTCTGAAACTTCGAAACTCCTTTTAAGTCAAGATGCTTATAAAAATTCTAAAGGAGATTTCGATTTCTTTAGATATATAAATGAAATTTATGCCATAAAAAGTATGCTCTCTAAAGAAGACCAATCTTATATCGATAATTCACAACTCTGAAAGCAAATTCCAGAAGATTTTGAGACTGCTACTTTGTCTTATGATTTTTGTAATATTGATATCATTTATAAAAACATTCTTTCAAGGTTCAACCCCAGAAATCATGAAAAATCCTTCGCCAAGTTTATTGATCTTTTTGAATTGTCCGAAGTCAAAGGAATTGTGCAATCAGAAAAAGTTGAAGGAGATTTTCCATCAAACTTCAAAAATGCTGAAGGCAACCTCGATTTATATGTTGCAATGCATGAAATTGCTAAAGACAAATCCAAGTTCTTTGATTATTATCATGAGCTGAAATATGCTCTTCTTCAATATGATGATCTTCCTGAGAGTTGTTTAGAAGTATATAAAGAAAGAAAATCATCAAGTGAATATCTGAATTCTCTCCTGTGTATAATTTATGAATGTCTTGGATCAAGCTCAATAGCCAATCTTTTAGCCCGTGAAGAGTATCTTGTAGAGCTTCTTAAAATCTCTTTTCTAAACAAGGCAGAAAGCAACTTTGCACTCGGATCTCGTGTTATTAAAGCCATTATCCCATCTCACCACACACCTCAAACCTTAGCAGCAATTTGGTCTACGCTTCCTCATTTCAATTTAGAAAGCACAAGCTGCGATTTTATCCAATTTTTGCTTAAAAAAATTGGAAAAATGGCTTATTGGTATGGATTTAAAGAAGAAAAGTCAAAGATCTATAGATGTGGCTATGAAGCAATTGTTCTTTTAAAAGAACTTCTGAATATAGATAAATGAAGAAGCGAAGTCTTCATGGCGATATTAAAGGCTTTAAACGAGGCTTGCGCAATTTTGAAGGATGAAAAAGCACTTGCTATGTATCAAGTAGGAGCAATTGAAATTTTAGCAATTCTTTCAAAGCAGGCTAATATTTTTGGAAATGATCCAATAGAGCTCGCTGAAGCAAAATTAACTGATTCTAAAATGAAAAGATGCATCATTAAAGTAATCGATGGAGAAAATGTGACTATTTATTCTCCAGTTGAAGATAAGACTATTTCAGCTAAGGCAACTTCAATTACTTATTTGCAGACTATTAACAATTTTTCTATGAAACTACTTACTGAAAACGAATTGCAAAGCATAAAAGACTCAGTTTTTACACTATGGTTTACCTTAGCTGATTCAGAATTTTCGCACTTTAATATGAAAGCTGAAAGAGCTGCTTCGTTTAGAGTTCTTTATGCTCAATTGGAAAATGTTTTAGTTAATGTAATTTCTGTTATTTTGCAAAAGAAGGGCATTGACGATTATGAATGTGCTGAATTTTTAAGAATTATCATGAGAAATGCTAAATCTGAAGAAAAAGCCATAGGAAATGCAGAAAAACAGTTGTTAATTAAACAAATACTAAAGAAAATTGAGGGAAAATATATTTATAACGATTTTACAGATGAAGAAGTGATTGAAAAACTGTCAAATATAAGTGCTAAAAATAAACTACTTATTGATGAATTAGCCAGCGAGAATATTCTGCCAATGGTCATTGCTAAGTGTCTTGACAAAGGAATCAACGATAAAAACGAGATTTTAGAATTTGCAGGAAAAATAGAAGATCCTGAGTCAAACTTATTATTCAAGCTTCAACCAATTGAAAATTCAAAACTCAATACAATTGACAATGATGGATATGCAGATATTTATCAAAATTCAATTGATCAGCTTGTGATTGAAAACCATAAATTCTCAACATCGAGGAAAGAAATAACCACTGTTCCTGATTTGGCTATGTTTAGAAACACGATAAAATTTGTCGAATCTTTAACTATTATAGCACAGCTTGAAGGTATCCACCATCAAAATAAACTAAAATATGGACTAAAACTTGGAGGAGTTGAAATAGGAATCAGCACACATTCTGGATCACCAAACTTTGAAGTTAACGGCAGTATTGTTTCTTCTACTAAATTAGATGAAATATTAGTTCTTAGGATCTATTTGAATTCAAATGGAGATATCAGAATAATTAATGAAAATACAGGAGAAAGTATAGATTTGCAGGATACCACCTCATTTAATGGCCTTCAAATGGGAGAATATGGACTTTATATGGAGGCTGGTGCAAGAGCTTCACTTCTCACTTTTGAGGTCTACGAAGGGAAAAACTCAAAATCAGCTCCAGCTGAAGTAATAAAGCCAAATAATACTGAATTTTGCAAATCAACTAAAATTATTTCAAAAATCGACAACTATGATAGATTAAGACTCAAACTCTTAGGATTAAATGATGATCAAATAGATAAATTATTATTGTCAGATAGAGATTCAACATCAAACTTAGATTATATTTCTCAGAATTTCCCTGATGTTTTCCAATATATAAATAGCTCTTTTGACAAAGGTGTAATAACAGACTTGAAATTGGTAAAAACAATCCATGAAATACCGAATGGATATTCTGCAATTCCTATTTATGAAGATGGAAAGCAAAAAGCATTCAATATTCCTAATAGAATGATTTTATGTGCCAAAAAAGAACAGATCACCTCAGGGAATGGATATTCAAGCTTGGTAATAGGCAAAGAAGCCAAAGATCATACAGATTTAGGCAATTTTGACCCTAAAGACAAATCTAGTGAATCTTTAACTCATATTTGGGTAAAACAAGCTGAAATTGATAAAGAATTATGCATAAAAGATATCATTTTTATCAAATCTTCATCAATATACAACGTAAAAGTTCCATGCGGTTATAAGATTATTAGGGACGATGAAAGAAAAGCAATAAATCTGGATTATAGCTTAGGAAAGAAATCATTGCTATTTTTAGCTTTAAAAATGGGCGAGACTGTCTTAAACTGTGGACTTACGCCGTTCAAAAAAATTAATTTATCGAAAAAACCACTCTGTGGATTACTGGAATCTCTCGAAAATGCTTTAGAAGTAGTGAAAGAAGACCTTTATGAGACAATGTCTATTCAAGAACTCTTTAGTCAATTTTATAAGCATATAGACTCTTCAAGGCAAGCATCATATAAAAACCTCTCACTTATGCTCATCAAAAAATCCCCAGCTTCTATTGTTGTAATTACAGAAGAATTTAGCATTACAAAATTATTAGATTTCTTAGGAAACCCAGTAAACAAAATATTTAAAAATTTTGATACTTTGCTATGCCAAGATAATCCCAAATTTAAAGAAAAGCTTTTCAAAGACTGCTTAGAAAGAATGATGAAAGGTTTAATCTATACTCAAGAACAGTTATCTCCATTAACAATTGAAAGCGCTCACCCATATGCGGAAAATGAAAATTTAGACCAAAAAATCAGAATTCAAGGTACTGAAAAGCTAACATTTGTATTTGATCCACAATGCAAAACTGAATATTGCGATCGTTTAAGATTCAAATTAGAAAATGGTGATGAAATTCAATGCCTTTCAGGAGAAGGCGATTCAAACTGGCCTTCATTTGAAGTTATTGGTGACACTGTTTACTTAAATTTTTCATCTGATAATTCAGTTAGTTTTTGGGGTTATAAATTTGATGTTATTCCTTTTGCTGCCATAGTGAATCCTTGGCCTGCTCTATGGGTTTTAAATAAAATTTCAAATATGAATCTATTGCCTAAGGAATTTATAGAAATAATGAGCCCTAGATATGTACAACTAATTTCATTTCAATGTTTTTCGGCGAGCACAATGGAAGCAAAGCTTGACTCTATAAAAATTCTGAATAAAATCATAAGAGATCAAAAAGGGTCATTATTTAAAAATATTTTGAATATTTTGATGGCTCAGGCAAATGAGCTTAATGCAGCTGTTGTGAGTCTAAATAAACAAGAAAATAGCTTAATGCAGGCTACTGCTCGTCTTTTAGAAGATGGTTCACATAAATTCCAACTTAGTGCAGAAGAGCTTTGGTTTATGGAATTTTGTGATCTTGTTTCTGATATTAAAGGCCTAAGCGAAAGAGATTGGCATTTGGAAACTTTCTTATTTGAATCATTCAAGAAGAATGTAACTTGCAACCTTGGAAGAACTTGCGAATCAAAACATCCTTACACAAGAAAAACTAATAAAGAGCACATCAAAATCCTTGGAGCTTCTTCTATCACAATAAATTTCAACTCAAATTCAAGCTTAGACCCAAGACATACCGCTATCTTCAGCTATGATGAATTTGGTAAGAAATTAGTCGAAGAAAAGAAAATAGAAGCTATCATCAGTGATGCTAGATGGAGGCAAAACCCATGCGGAAATAAAATTGTATTCAGTGAAGGAGTTTCTCAAGTTACCAGAACCAAAAGAACTGGCTGGGGTAATGCAATTTGGTCTGAAGACTATTCAGATGGCACAGTCAGTATAAAATTCAAGATAGATTCTGATGGAAACTCTGAGTATATGTTTATTGGTGCATACAAAACAGAAAAAGATGCAGATCTCTATGAGCTAGATGAATATATTGGCTGTGATTGCCCTCATGATGTATGGAGTTGAAAAAGAAATGGAGAATTTCATAAGAAAGGATGGTCTAAAGATGGATTTAAAGGATTTACCGTAGGAGATGAAATTACAATGTTTATTGATATGAATTTGAGAGAGCTGACTTTTTATAATGGAACACAAGAAGTCTTTAAGTTCACTGGAATTGTGTCATCAATTACCCCAGTTGTATGCTTTGGAGGTCTAAATCAAGTGATTACTGTAATTAGTGTAGAAAGAGTAGCAGCGTCAAGACCAATAGCTGAAAGAACAATAAATGTTATAGGGGACTCAGTCTATTGTTTGATACCAGTTCATAAAAATGCCAATATAAAACACTTATGGGATAGCAATCAGAATGGAGCGGATTTAAGTTCGAATAGGATGACTATTACCAAAATTACGAAGGAAAAAACATATCATGAAACAGAAGTTGAAATGAGATATGGAAAATATTATGTAGAAATTTCTGTTGATTCCAAAGGATCTGCAGGTGTTGGCTTTACTAAAAAGAGCTTGATCAATGAAAACAATATTGAAGGAAGTGAGCATACTGTAATCTATTACAGCAAAGGAAAGATAGGTAATGCTGAATCTTCAGGCTTTGATCAAAATGATATTATTGGGAGCTATATCGATTTTGATTCAAACGAAATTGTTTTTTATAAGAATGATAAATTAATAGAAACTGTTAAAATTTCTCTAAATCTACAAGACTCTGAAGATTGCTTCAAGTTCATTGCTATTCTGACTGAAGAAAACCAAATCTTATCAATTCGCAACACAGGAAAATACCCTGAAGGTATTGATCTTATGAGAATTGACTCTGATCAAGACACTGAGTTCTGGGGTTATCAGTTTTCCTTAACTCCGAACTTCAAAGGAAGAAATACAAAAGTTATTGAATCTTATCTTAGTTTTGCTTCAGATAACGATAGAAAAGATTGGAATGAATTCTATAAGCCAATTTATTCTGAATTCTTCAACAACGGTATAGCACTGCAATTCATCGAATTCATGGATAGCTATCTGGAATCCAGAGATATTAGCATTGGCAGCATGCTAGAAAAAGACTCGCTGGACATTCTTCAAGAAGAACTAATTTATTATCCAGATTTGCAAGATTTAAGCTATGAAAAGCGTTTTAATTTGAAAGAAATTTTATTAAGCTTCTCATATAGATTCCAAAATTATTCCTATCTATTTGATTTGCATGATGAGACAGAAGAATCAGAAGATTCACTTATGAAATTTATGAAAAAGACGAAGTATTATTTATTATCAAAGCTCAAGGAAGAGAAATTGCAAAGCTATATTCAATGCACGGGCACTGACTGTGCGGTTGAAATTACTATTGACAAGACAAAAAATATTCCGATGTTTAGCCAAATAAGTACAATTTTGGAATCAACAGCAAATAAAACGCTTAGAAATGAAAAAAAATTGTTCAAACTCGCATACAAAGGAGTAGTAATACGAGACGAAGTTAAAAAGTATAATGAGTTATTGACTGAACTTTCCAAAGAGCTTCAATCTTCACTTCTCCCACTTCTTATTCCTTCACAGAATAGCACTTTCAATGTTGGCAATGAAAGAGATAATTACATCATAAACCCAACTTCTGCACTCAGCGATCATATGAATCTATTCATAACCCTTGGAAAATTCTTTGGTTCAGCAATTCGTACCAAATTAAGACTGAAACTTTCACTTCCTATTATTGTATTCAAGCATCTTCTAAAAGAAAATGTAACAACTGAAGACTTAAGAGATTTTGATTTCCCACTCTACCAGTTTTTACATAGACTCAGAAATCTTGAAGCTTATGGAATTAATGCAGAAAATTTCAGCCAGCATATTTCTGAGAAATTTATAGTGAAATATGGTGAAAAAATTGTTGCACTTTGTGAAGATGGAGAAAATATTGATGTGACTTATAATAATGCTGGTCATTATGCTGATCTCTTGGAAAAGCATAAGCTTTTTGAAAATCCTAAAGCATATGGCGCCATTAGGAATGGGATTGCTGCTGTTGTTCCTTTTGATATACTGAACTTATTTACTGCTGCTCAGTTGCGTAAACTTATTTGTTTGGATCAAAAGGTAAATATAGAAGTTTTAGAAGAAAACACTCTTTATGAGAATTGTCAGAGGGCAGATCCTCATATTGAAAATTTCTGGTTAGCCATCCAATCACTAACAGAAAGCGATCATACTAAGTTCATTGACTACATTTCTAGAAGAACCAAACTTGTTGAATGGAATTGGCCTCATAAATTTACAATTGCCAAATACAGCAAATCAGGACCAGTGAACACTTTAGTGCCTATTGTTGACAATATTAAATTTAGGCTTGAGTTGCCAGCTTATACATCTTTAGATGTTATGAAAGAGAAGATCAAATTCGCTATTGCTCGTGCGCCTAAATTTGATTCTCTAGAAATCAATATTTAAGTCTATTAGATTAACTTAACAACATCATTCAATTTAAATAATTATTTATACATGGTCATAGAATTTTAAAAAAAGATTATATTAACTTTATTTATGGCTTTCAAGTATAAGCCAAAATTAATATCAAAATTGAGCCTAACAAGATTCATATATTAACACTGATGAATGATTATTGAAATAAAAATTATCATAAGTTATAATTACGGCTATCAGCTGCATACTGCAATCTTTATGATAATCTACCTCAGTAAAAATTGTATTACTTTATAAGCTTAACTTAAATAGTAAAATAGAAGTTTTGGAATAAAATATGATTTAAAAAAAGCTTCCCCAATCAAAAGCTTTTATTTGTTATGCATTATTATAAGTAAAGGATTATGCTAAGCGAGTAGCATCATCGCAAGAAGTAATTTTTTTAAGCGAAATTATAATTATCTATCCATAAAAGTTTTTACCTCACAGTAATGGATTGTTCAAGAGCTTCAATTCAATGTGCATATCAATTTCAAGCATATTTTAAAATTTTAATTTCATATTAGAAACCATTTTAATTCGAAAAAAGTGAGATCTGGCCATCAAATTTAAATTTTCAGTCACAAATAACGCATCATAAGATATGCCAAGCTATAGAATAATTTTTTGCTGAAAAAGAGCAGAAAAATATCAAATAAAAATTAACCCTTAACAGCTTAATATCTTCTAGACTTTATAGCTAGTATTAAAATTAATAATGCATATGACTCTAAATAATATTTACCAATTCAGGAAAAACAAGAGAGATTAATTTGATAATTATTTAAATTTATATTTAATTAACTTAAAATAATTTTTACAAATTAAATTTACCCTGCCTTTATCATTTTTTGATTTTATTTAGGCCTGAAACTATAAAAATATTTATAAATGGATAATTAATTTTGTAAACAGCTAGACTTTGACAATTTTAAGCTTTTCACTTAACGAGCTTGCACAAACTTATCCAAAAAATTGAACAAATTTTGTTTAAAATATTTTCACTTCACATTAGCTCAATCTTTGCTGCTATCAGACACCTTCTCACATATAATCTTTCCTATATGGCAAATTTCAGTGCTTAACTATGTTTAAAATTATTGAAATAAGTAATTCGTCGAAATTTTTAAATTTTCTTCCCTTTTCTCAAACTTTTCTCAATCAAAATTATCCCTAATTTTTATGCAGATTTTATTGCCCCTAAATAATATTATGGGTAACGCAGCAACCACCATATCAGCTCGTGTCTCAAGTCTCACTTCAGAAGAGCTAGAAAAAGAATTAAAAGGAGATCTGAGTATTCTTGATGACCAGAAAATGTTTTTTAATCATAGCGCTTTATTAGTCCAAGGAGATCTTTCCAATTATCAGGTTCCAGGCTCAGCCTCATTTACCTCAGCCAAGCTTGAAGAAGAAAATCAAATAAATGAAGAAAAATTGCTGTGCAGTATGG